>NDGM011053229.1:7069-20024 GCA_002564305.1 Octomys mimax | reverse complement strand
TAGGTGCTTTAGACCACTGAGCCATCTCGCCAGCCCCTGCAATGTGTTAATTATTGAAACTGTTCCTACAATTTGACTTGAAACTGTCTCATTGCTATTTGTCAATAAAATTATGGAAAAAATGAAAATAAGCAAAGATATGATTCCACCTATATATTTCTAGTTTATGTGTCTTTGTCCTCAAGCACACTGATGGTTCATATAACTTATCAACTGTTGGCTCGTGTTTTTACTCTTTTCTGTCTCACTACTCTCACCACTTCATCGTGTGCATACTATCCTGGGTCCTGCCATTTGACTGTTCTTCCCCCAGTGACCTGGTTCCATAGGACATGGGCATGAAACAGACATCTATACTCCATTGTCAGAGCTAGTTGCTGAGTCCTAAGTGTTTCCCTTGCTCACTACTGGTCATGCAGTGTAAGGGAATGAGCCAGAACCTTAAAGTAGAATCTTAATTAAAATTGCTTTGATTGTACTGCTAGGCTAGATGAGAAATAAACATCCTACATTATTGTGTTTTCATCTCCCATTGTCTAACCCTTTAGTTATTCTTCAGCCATTTGTCGTGGATATATTTGTTTCTTCTATATCTGTAATAATTTTATGAATTTGTAAATAGACTGAACAATTTGAGCTTGGATATTTCGTCTATCACACCAAAAAGAAAATGAGTAACAAAGATGTTTGCCTTATGCAAAAATGAGCCATTGAAGGATTAGCTATGTAAAATATCCTCAGTATTCGGGTGACTATCTTATTGGCATGATGTGAACACTGAACAAGAGGGTATGTTGAAGATGACTGTTATATGCCTGGCTCATCGTGAGCACATAGTGGTCAGTATGCAACAATCCCATAGAAGTCTTGATTTTGAGGCACATTATTTTGTTATTTACGTATTACAGTACATGTATGCTAAAATTTCCTTACGTTTACTTCATCTAAGCCTACATATAGAAAAATAAGTCATAGCACCATAAGTTGTTACTCCATTGCATTTATTTATTGTTGTTGACCTATTTAGATTTTTATCATTACACTTCAATCTTCCTTTCTTCTTGCCACAAAGAGCCATTTTATAGATTGTTATATTCATTTCACATTTTTTTTCTTTTTAGAAATTTAGTTTCCTTTTATCTTTGCATAGGTTTTTCGTATGTCTGAATAGTTTCATATAATGTGGCAACCTTCTTTTCTCATGACAACATATTTTATAAGATCTTTCGAGTTGCATACAGAATCAACAGTATTTATTTGTGACATTTCACATATTTCATAGCTATGGACCTTGAGACAGATTCCAATTTCTGCCATTGTAAATCATTCTTTTGATACATGTTCTTGGCTTGCATTATATTTTTTGGGCTGTGGATACTCTGGTTGGATGTGACATGTTAATAGGATCTAATGACTCTTGATTTATTTGATTAGCTTCAGTGGGTTCTCCAAGCTAGCTCCACTACTCTAGGCTCCCATAAATAGTACATACTAAACTCTGATTCTCCTCACTTCCACAGTATTTGACGTTATCTGTTACTCCAATTGTTTAAGTTAATTTGAGTTAAACTATATTTTTCTATTCCTTGCACAATCATGAAAAATACCAATGACTGTGTCATTCATCATTTTTTAAATTTTACTTTAAAAAGTCATTGTACTATGAATCTAGAACAACAAGACAATTTAATACCTTGTTAGGTGACGATAACAAAATATATATCCCAATCATACCCTATACCTTAATTTAGAATTACACTTTCTTTCATTATATTTCACTTGTGGCTAAAAGTAACATTAGCCACTTAGACCAAGTTCTTGATTTCAAGTTAGACCGTTCTAGATGCTGAGATTTTTTTTTTTTAAATCGTAGAATTATGAAGAAATTTTTATTTTAGGTCCACTACCTCTGCTAATATAATCATGCTCCAGGGCTTCTTCACATTTTTACTTCTGTCCTATGCATAAGTTATCTACACGTTAACAACTCTCAGATCTTTGGACAAATCTCAGCTTCTTTCATCATTCTTTTAAACACCAATTTGAAAACAGACATCATCAAGACTTCATCTCGGTCACACTCTTCTCTTTTTGAAAGCTATGTGCTTTTAAAAGGCTTTTATTGGAGAGAACTCTGATATCAGGCAGTCCTTTTGTCAGAGACACAAATGTTCCAGGGATAAAAATGCAAAGCTAGATACATGTTTTTTCCTATTTATCTTGGTAGATTGAATTTCAATTTGGAGTGTAATTTACAGCTTTCTAATTTATTAAAACAAAATGCCAGAAGCAACAAGGAAATCCAGTTTCTCTGATTCTTGCTACTTTTCTGTCCAATTAGCTTTTTATTTATTTCTTCCCCATAGCCTAAACACAACATAATTAGTTAATTTTATTTTCTAACTTTATTTTCCTTTAGTAAGCTCAAAGCAGGAAAATTCCTCACTCTATATGTAGGCTTCTGATGATTATTTGTTATGTAGTACAATAAATGCCTGGAATGGGTTTATCCCTTAGTGTATGTTTAATTCTTCACTGGTATTATTAAAAAGGTGTTTTCTCTATAAATTGTGATAATTCATTAGCTGTAACTTGTACATTAAGTTAATTTTTAAAACTTTCTAAACAATAGAATGATATTTATAACATATGAAAAGTGTTAATCCAGTATTTTATTTGTTCCTGTTCCACTCTGTGTCTCTTTTTGAAATAACACAGATTTGTATGCCTATTGAATTCATCTTTTATTTTTTATTGTACTTTTTGTGCTGCTGTTTTTATATTCCAGAGATTTCTTATAATTATTTGTTTAGAACGAAAAGCAATGATGAGCAATAATAACTTTATCAGGCTAGAAATGATTATTTCTCACAAAGAGGAAAGCTTGAGGAATAAAAATACTTTATCAATGATAGAATTAAGACATCAAATCTGTTTATTTTATTTTATTTTTATGTACTTAGCACAGGGTCTCTAGTGTCTCACTACATAGATCGGACTCTCAGTGATCCTCCTGTTTTCAACTTCTTAAGCACTGGGACTGTACGCACGTATCACCATGACCTGTCTCACTCTCTGTCTCAGAGAGGCCTGAAGTCGGGGTAGGCGCAGCATGCTGGGGATTGAACCCTGGTCCCTGTGCCTGCCTAGGCAGGTGGTTTATTCCACTGAGCTATCTGGATGGCCCAATTAAATCTATTTTTAGTCCCCCCCCCAAGGTCAGAGGAAAGAGAGAAGATGAAGCTACTAACAAAAGCATAATTTTTTACCAATTTTTGTGAATTTACCCCTGCTGCAAAATTATAATATTCAAAGCTATATAAGGTTTATTTTAAGTATGTATTTAATCAATAGACTAGATAGAAATGAAAAAAGTAAAATAAAATTAGATAATAAAGTATTGCAACATCGTGGCTAATTTAAAAATATGATACAAAGTTTGTATCTTTTCAAAGCTAGGTACCTGTAAATGCTGGAGTATAAGCAACATAAATGGTGATTCAGCTTTGAAGTTCAGGAACCAGGCAGTGAGCCAGAATTAGTTTTCTCACAGTGAAATATTTGCAATTTTGCCATGATGCACTTCACCATAATCATAAAGATCCTTAATTGAGACCAAATACAAAACAGACTACAAAAGAGAAATGCCTTTAATTCTCACTTACTTTTCTTGTGGTCTTTTCTTAGTATTCTACAAAGTACTTGCCTCCTTTGCAGCTATTTTTCTATGATCTTCTCTTAGATACAAGGTTAGTAAATCTGTTCTGTTGTTAATAAAGCCCTCAAAATGTGTTTTTTGACTTTTCTTAATGGTGTGCATTTGTTTACTGTGTCTTCACAATCATATTAAGATATAAAACAAATGTAGTGTCAATTAGTCTTTGACAATCCACATTTCATTTTTTAATTTTTTAAAAGTGTTTGATACAGGGTATATAGGGTCTCACTCTGCTGCTCCAACTCAGTGATTCTCCTATTTTCACCCTCCCCAGTGATAGGATGATGGATGTGCATTACCATGCCCAGTGTTGGTGGCCTGCTCAGTGCAGCTCAGGGGGTGGGGCCTGCGTAGCATGTAGTGCCAGGGACAATCCACATTTTATACATAAACTTCCTCATATTGTATTTTAGTTACTAAATTCTTATGTTTTCTATGAATGTGGTTGTAGTGGTTGATACGGTCTTTGATTATTTTAATTACATCATATCATATTTATCTTCTTTCTTAATGAATTAAAAACCATCTTTTCAAAGAAAAGTAAGACAATTTATGTCTTCTGATGGAAATTAACATCTTAAACACTTGAAAATTAAGTTTTATCCTTTAACTCAGAAAACAAAACAATGAAGAAAGTGAAGCACAGTTTACCAAGAGGGAAAATATCTTGGCCAGCTACTATTTAAAAGCAGAATTAATATGCAGAGCATACAAATAACTCCAAATTCTAGCACCAAAGGTGAAATAATCTTATTAGTACATAAGCAAGTGATATGAACAGACACTTCTCAAAAGAAAGAGAAATGGACAATAAATATATGAAAAATGCCTACCAGCCTTAACCATTGAGAAATCAAAGAAAATACCATCTCATCTTATTCAGAATGGCTATTTTAAAGTTTCAGGCAAACATATGGAGAAAAAGGCATTTTGCTACACTACTGGTGGTAATATAAGGTAGTATGGCCAAAGGGTAAGTAGTATGAAGCTTTGTCAGAGAGCTACAAATAGCACTGACTTACGATCAGCTATATCATTTATTACTATATATGCAAATAAATTTAATTCAGCATATGAAAGAGATGTTTCTACACATATTTATTTTGGCACCATTCATAAGAAATAATTTATAGAATAAACCTATATATCCATCACTGGATAGATAAAGGATATGTGATATGTGGTCATATATAATACAATATTATTCAGCCACAAATAAAAATCATGTTATTTGGAAAAATTTATTGTAATGAAAATCAAATATGTAAGCAAGTAAGTAAGAAAATAATTCAGTTCCAGAAAAACAAATAAGGTAACACATGCCTGTTATCTCAGGACAATGAGAAACTGAGGCAGAAGGACTGCAAGTTCTAGTTTAGCTCAGGCAACCTAATGATTTAGTAAGATCCTATCCCACAATAAAAAAATACAAATGACTAGAGATATTGCTCAGTGCAATAGTACTGGATTATAACCTTAATACTGAGAAAAAAGAGAAAAATTAAATATGGAACATGAAAGTGGATGGGGACCTATTAGGGAAGGAAAGTGCAGCCACATTGAGGAGCAGTGTACAAGGGTTTAGAGGGAGCATTGATACAATGAAACAGATTAAGTACTTGTATATACAACTGATGTGTAATAATAATTACAACAAAAATGGTTCAGAGAAAACTGTGGTAACTAACAACAATTCAGTTTGCTTAGAAGATATGTCAAGAGACTCTAATATGATGATGCATTTCTCATAGTAACCCTTAGCTAGCTTGAGAATCAGATCTTACCCCTGTTGATTTAGAGAGAATGTAAGGATTTGCTGTCAGCATTAAACCTCAGACTAGGTAGCTTACAGAACTCTGTAATGGTGGCAGGCCCTCCTGCATAAATTTCTGTGTTTCTTCACTCCAGGCATGTTGACAAGCTCATTGAAGCAGACATTTTTACCCTACTTAATTTGATTTGCTTCTTTCTGCCTCAGTGTTCATTCATATGTTTTTAGGTAATAAGAGCATGGTGGCAGCTGTATTCAGAATGTCTTATGTCACTGTAACCCACATCCTTACCCAGTTGCCTACGGGGTGCTTCTGACTTTTTGAAAAGAAAAGGAGAAAGTGGTGTGGTGCATGCTACAGTTACTGTCATCAGAGTCACAGTAGATGTGACACCAAACCTTGTGCCAAGACACACTAAAATGCTCTTGTCTCACACTGCTGATGAAGTTGAGTGGCACAGCTAGAGTAGCTGAGGAAAAATGACCAGAGATCTAGAATAAAGATGAGAATAATTTTTTTTCACTTTCAAGCAGGAAGGAAATCAGGGATTCTGGGTTTCATTTATTAAGGTTTTCAAATTTTAACAATAGGCTCTTACAATTTCGATTCACATTCTGTGTATACTAGTGAACAATATTTCCGTGAGTGTAAAAGGACAGTCTAAGTAATATTATTTAATTCTTTGTTTTAAGCAGACACCTGGTAAAGTTAATACAGTCACTTTTTCTGTGTAATTGGCAGAGCATAATTTGATTAAATGCTCAAAAGCTGCTTCTGTTTCTTCTTTTAGAACAAAGTTGAGTTTAATTCTTTCAAGTTAAGTGGTATAATTATCTTTTCCTATTTGAAATATTACATCTTTCTTAAGCTCTTAGTTCTTTGGCACAAAACCTGGGAAAACTCTTGGAAGTATATGAGAGCAGCAACATCTCCCACCTCAGTTTTCTCATAAACTCAAGCACTAGGGGTGCTTCTATGTCATGAATGAACAATCCTATGCATCGATGTTATTAGCCGTGCCTCATTTTTGTGAGAACTGAGGAAATCATCACTTAAATCAGGTCCAGTAGGGCTTAATTCCCTTCTAAAACTTCAGTTGAGGCAATGAGTTGAAGTTTAAGAAGTTTAAGATATGACAATTTCTTCTTCAGGTAAAATTTCATGCTGAAGCCCAAGAAAGAAGATAGACAAAAGCTGAGGTATTCTGGATTAACTAGGAGAGGCTTGGGGAAAACAGTGTGCTTCATTTCACTTTCTCCTCTTCACACAAGGAAGCTCTCTGAGTGCCTTTAAGCAACACTCACACATGTGCAATACACAGGTAAAAAGTATTTCAATGTCCTTTTGATTGGATAACCTTGAATGCTGATAACCAATTATTATGTAGCATATTTCTGGCAGACATTTACTCTGTCCTCTTAGAATAATTGATAAAAAAACTTCGCAAAAAAGAAACTATTTCACATTCACAAATAGCTTTTCGAATAATTAAATAAGGCTAACTCTGGAATGATGGATTGGAAGTTTTCTCTATGCCTTTTGTATATTGTAGGCTCTAGGAAAGTGTAAAAAGGTTCTTTAAGATAACGAAAAAGAAGTTAGATCAACTAGTGGTGCTTGGATGCATAAAATAACATATTAGTGAGTTCCTTATTTCTTTTTCACTCATAACCACTATGGAGCTGAATACAGTGATAGTCTGGAAATAGCAGTAATTACAGAGCAAAATATCCCAATGAAAGATTCTTGATCTCCAGTCAATCTAGCAAGAAAATTTTACCCTAGCAAGAGAGAAATTTTTTAAACAAGAACCATCTATAACAAACAGCACAAGCACCTGCTTAGGCAGATGCAGGGGTCAGAGGTTCGATTCCCAGTGTGCCATGCCATCCCCACCCCCAGGGTGCACTGAGACAGCAATTGAGACTAAGCGTGGTGGTGTATGCCTGTAACCCCAGTGCTTGGGAAACTGAAAAAAGAATCACTACAAGTCCTATCTGTATAGTGAGACCCTGCAGACCCTGCACTAAATAAAAAAAAAAAAAAAGCATAGAAAAAATGGTAGAGGTAGTCATATAATGAACTTGTCATAGAAAGGCCATACAAATCAGCCAGTATCCTTTAGTTTTCTCATTGTCAGCCCAGAATGAGGTGTCCAACCCTCATGCCAGAGTGGTTTTCATAGAAAGCCAGACACTTCCCTGTCTGATGGTAATGAGCCTTCTAGTCCTGTGGTTTAGGGCCCACACCAGGAGCTTGTAATCTCACCCATACCAGGAAGTAGCACTATATATGTTCCCTATAAAATGGAGTGGTTGCAGAATAGGACTGAATGAAATTTAGAAATTTCACCCCTGCAAAGGTAATGAGACTACATTGCTACCCTGTGGGTGCTGGTCAAGGCTAAGTGAGGAGCAGAACAAAGCTCTTGATGCTATCAGGCTGAGATTATAGAGCAGAATCTTAACAAGAAGCATGAATTCTCACTAACTCTACAGTAACTATGGCCTATTCCTTTGAATATCAAAGAGGTCTTGAGGGAAACACACACACACACACACACACATATGCACACACACACACATAGCAATATATGATAGTGGTAACATTTTCCACTTGTCCTTTTATATTCAAGGAAATTTATAATATATATTATATAATATTTATATTATATGTTAATATAATAAAATATATTACATATTAATATGATATATATATGGTGAAACACTTTCCTTGTTACAAAGGTTACACAGGAAGCCTCCTGAAATATGATATAACATTTAAGTAAGAATCTCACAGTACTTGAATTTTCAGATTTCCATAACAAATAGTTTATAATATTAAAAACTTGAGAGAGATCAAGCTACATGAAAAATATCTTCTTGGATGACAACATTTAAATGAGAGATATTAGAGTTCTCTGTCAAGATATGAAACATCTTTCAATGAGTAAGAAGATACTTGAAATAAAAAAATAAATTTCAGAAATGAAAAAATAAGGTATAAAGAAGAAGCAGGTGGAAAATTTTCAAGTGTTAAACACAAATTGAACTGAGATTCAGTGTGTTTCCTTAGACTGTTTAGTCTGCCATAACAAAATAATTAAACCAAGTAATTTATGAGCAACAGAAATTATTATTTATAATGCTAAAAGCTGACAAGCCTAAGAACAATGTCCTAGGCAATCTGGTGTTGCTGAAGCCTTGCTCTACTCTTATAAGATGATGATTCTAAAGGAGTCCTTAAATGATGGAAGGAGTCAACAGCTCCCTGGGACTGTTTTCATAAGGGCACTCATTCTCCTCAGGTAGGCAGAGCCCTCATGATGCATTCGTCTCCTAGAAATCCTAACTTTCAATACGACCACCACAAGGCTTAATTCTCAGTTTTTGATGGACACAAGTACTCACACCAAAGTAGAGAGGATGAGCACAAAAGGAAGAATAAGAACTACAAGAATAAAAGAAATTCTGTAATGTGGAAAACAAGAGAAAATATATTTGGGAGAAAAATAATAGAGTGTTAGGAAACTTTAAGAATACAATAAATATTTAATAGATTCCAAATGTTAAATATAGAGCCCTGCAGGTGGTGAGAAATAAGGCCAGAGAGAATAATGACTCAAAATAAACAAAGCCCAAATTTGGAAAAATACACACATACACACACACACAATACACAGAAAATTAAGAAGCTAAGCTAAGAATGTAGGCGCCAAGAAATCTAAATGAGAGAAATGTTACTTGTTAATAATAGATTTATTTATTAACATCCAAAGAGTTTTTGTTCAATAATTTTCAATTGTGAAGGAAAAATGTTAACTGAAAAGGGTATGTACAGAAAAAAATAACTTTTAAGATTTTTTTTTCTATTAGACCTACTCTAAATGAATGCCTAAAGAAAGTTCTATAAACAACAATGACCAAGGAACCTAGAAACAATAGAAAAGAAAAAAAAAAAGTATATGGTAAAGGCTGGCGAGATAGCCTCAGTGGAGTAAGTGCCTGCTTTGGCAAGTGCAGGGACCAGGGTGGTATCCCCAGCCCTGCATATTGCACCAGCCATACCCCAGGGGTGCCCTGAGCCAGCTAAAGTCCAGGTGTGGTGGCACATGACTGCAATCCCTGTGCTGGAGAGTCTGAAAACAGGAGGATCGCAAAGAGTCTGAGTTGCATAGTAAGAACCTGCAGCAAATACATAAATGCAAAAAGAAATGATATAGGAAACATGCATATGGCTATCCTGTATATAATAAGCTTTCCTTGTTTGAGTTTTATAACATATTTGATAGGGCAAAAATTACAACAATATTCAGTGTGATTTGAAAGGTTCAAATTGTAGTTAGTATTATATTTGAAGTGGGGTAGAGTGGAATAATTTAAAAGAAAATAAACCTTCCATACTTCAACTAAACTGATAAAATGGTAACACTGATATATTATGTTTGCAACGATGTGAAATATGTTGAGGAACTACTAAACAATAATATAAAGACATACTAACTAAAAAATTATAGAGCAATAAATCTGAATTCTAAATGATGCAAAAATTATGCATAGGAAGGTGTAAAAGAGAATATAAAACCAAAAGTAAAAGATCTAAAAACAAACAGATCAAAAATTAATTTAAATGTAAATAATTTACATGTAAAAATGGAAAGGTAGAAATTGGAAAACGTATTTTAGAATAACAAACCATAACTATGTACTAAGGAAAATTTAGTCCAATATGGTAATAGTAGTTAAAATAATAAGAATACCATTAAAACATTAATCAGAAGAAAGGAGTGATGTAAAGTACACTTTATTAATGATGTAAAGTACACTTTTAGCAGAGAAAACTATTAGATTTTATAAAATGGTGAGACAATTTACCATGAGGAACAGTAACCTTAAGTGTGTGTGCTCAAAAATATTCTTAAAAAAACTAATAGAATTGAAATGAAAGACAATTAGACAAGATAACAATTATGGTTAAAGATTTAAATATCTCTTTCTCAAGAATTGATTAAATACCTAGAAAGAAAATTATCTTGTGTATAGAAAATTGAACCATATAATCAATATCTAATCACTGCCCAAAAGAACAGAAGAAAACATGTTTAAAAGTACCCATGAAGGGCCAACAAGACAGTTCAGCCAACTAAGCACCTGCTTAGGTAAGCACAGAAACCTGGACTCCACCCCTGACACCCTATGCCATGCTGGTCCTATCGCAGGAGCACACTGAGGTGAGATCAGGTGTGGCGATGCATGCCTGTAATCCTAGCACTGGCGAGGCTGAAAACAGGAGGATCACTATGAGGCTAAGCTGCACGATGAGAATATATATATATATATATATATATATATATATTATTTTTTAAAAAGCACACATGAGATTTATACCAAATTATTGCATATATTGGTCCATTAAAAATGTCTAAACACATTTGAAATAATTGAAATAATGACAATATTATTCTGTCAACTACAAAAATTGAAAAATGTTCAAACACTTAGAAACTTATCCAAATACTTGATAATTGCTCTAGACTCCTGGAAATTGTCAATCTGTTCTCCATTCTGTAGTTTTGTCATTTCAGTGATTTTTTATGAAAAATGCATAAGGTACATAACTGTTGGTATAGACTTTTTCTACTCTTCTGGAAATCTACTTATTAGTAGATTAGTGTTTATTCCTCTATATTACTGCATAATATTATATGGTATATGTGCCAAATATATATATATATATATATATATATATAATATATATATAATATTTAACATATTGAATATTAAATATTTATATTTGTTGCCACATAATATCATAAAAATCTGCAGATCTTTAAAACAAATTCCTGGTCCATAACACTTGAGTTGTTTGCTTTTTTCTATCAAGTTATCATAAATAGAGTTCCAATAAATACTTGTTCTTAAGTTTTTGAGTAGAAATGAAGTTTTTTGGCTCTAGAAAATAATTCAGAAATTCAATTTGCTGAGGTGAATGGTTATTTTATGTTTAATTTTAATATTTGTCTTTTCATTGTTTTGTTTTAAAGAAACCAAAATTTCTAGGGGCTCAGATGTATCACTTTCTATTTTTATGAGTCACATTGAAATTATATATTTTCCCAGCATATTCACTAGCATTTAGTGATAATGAAAATAAAATTAGCCATACTAAAATCTCATAGTTATTCACTTTCATTATTCTAATTGCTGATGGAAGTTAAACACTTTTCATGTGCTTAATATTTGTGCTTATGTTCTTTGTTGAAATATCTCTTTTTTATCTTTTGCTGTATATTCTAACATATAAAGACAACATTTTACTTCATTTTAATTGTATCATTGGTTTTATTGGTTCCTTCACTGTCGAGTTTGGAGGATTTTTTTCATTATAAGTCTACTTACAATTTTTTAAAATTACTTTTTATATCAAGCTGAAAAACTTCCCTTTTATGCATATTCTTATGAGAAATTTTAGAATGACTATTGGTTGAAATGTTCCCCAATTTCCAGATACAGTGACAAGACTATTTCTTCTTTTAGCTTGGTAATATCAGGGTTTCGTTGTTTGATTTTTAAGTGACCCAGCCATTCACTGGTTAATGTAAACCCTTCTGGTCATTGGCCATTATTCTTTTTTACAATGTTGGATTCAGTTTAAAATATTTTGCCAGTAGATTAAGGAATTTCATTTATACTAACAAGTAATATTCATCTGTATTTTTCCTTTGTGTCCTTAAATGTTATAAGTAAGGAACAACAGGTTCTAAAAAATTGAACCAGCAATGTTTCTTCTAGTTATGAGTCTGAATTGGTATTAATTATTTAAGTGGTTGATAAATATTTCTATATAGTATATCTGGATATAAAACTTCACCTGGAGGAGATTTTTATTGGTGGTTTTATTTTTCTTAGAAGTTTTAAGTCTATGACAATTTTCTGTTTCTGCCAGAATCTGTTTTGGTAGTTTTGGTTTATAGTAGAATTGGTACATTTTATGTGAGAAGTCACATGAATGTGTGTGTAATTGTTTGCAGTATTTTTGTGCCTTTGAGACCTATGGTGGCATCTCCTTCTAACACAAAGTGGCCACTTGTGCTTTCTTTCCACTTTTCTTCATTAATCTTGCTAGATATTTGAGAAGTTTACCAATTTTACCAAATAACCATTTATTTGTCTCAAAATTTTATTGTATAAATTTCAGTCTTATCTTTGTAGTGTACTTCTATTTGCTGGCCTTGGGTTTAGTTTGCTTTTCCTTTTCTAGGCTCTTGAAATCAGAGCTCAGATTAAAGCTTTTCTAGTTAACATATGCTTTTATTGTTCTGTAATTGCTTTTGCTCACTAAGACTTTAGTTCTGGCCACAACTGTTGCTATATCACCTCAACAATTTGGTTCAGCTAATATAGCTTTTCAAAAGTTCCTCTAATCTGACTCTGTACATTGCATATTCGGTGTAGGCAGAAGATCA
>NDGM011053223.1:0-11546 GCA_002564305.1 Octomys mimax | reverse complement strand
TGAGACAGGATATCAGGTCTGCATCTTGTACAATGAATAACTACTAAGACAACAATATGCAATATATTAATTATTGAAAAAGTACTAGTAGTGGGTTGTGAAACTGTCTCATTGCTATTTGTTTCTCCATAAGAATATTTAAAAAAAGAAAAAATAGCTCAAGAAAAAAGAGACAAAGGATATAGTTCTCCTGCTGAAGCCTGAAGATACTTGAAATTAAGAGAAAGACACAGAAACAAAATAAAGAAGCGGAGACAGGCCGAGCAGTTATTAGTATCTGTAGCTAACTGAAAGCAAATAAAGTTTTTGAAAGCACTTAGACTGAAGACTGAAAACAATCTCTAGCCTCAGCCATCTATAGGCAGACGAGGTGGGTGAGAATGTCTTCAGATTGCTAAAGAAGGTATAATCTCTGGGGGGGAACTACCCACTCGGCCCCGCCTCTCCTGTCCCTCTCTCTGGACAGGAGCTTTCTTTCTCTCAAAAAATATATTCTGCTCATAAAAAAAAGAAGGTATAATCTCAATGTCCACATCAGATGTGGACAAGGAAGAGAAATTCCCAGAGGGAAGAGCCCCAGTGGGATTCAGGATTGATTGCTACAGACCCGTCTTCTGTTTCGCTCTCATTCTTTTCCCTTCCAAATGGAAGCATTAATCATAATGTCCCTGCTCCCCTAGAGTCTAAATGGTGAGGGCTGAGGAGATAATTTAGGGGTTTTTTGTTTGTTTGTTTGTTTTTTAACCAGGGGTCAAACTTAGGACCTTGCACTTGCCAGGCAGGTGCTTATACTGCTGAGCTATCTCCCTGGCACTAGGTTTTTTTCTTTAAGTTCATATCTTTCCAGATCAGAAAGACCAGACTTAGACCATGTATTATATTTAAAACCATTTTATACCTTATAAAATATTTTGACAAATTTTGTTTCATCTTTGCAATAACTCTAAAAGGTAAATATTATTATTCTAATTTTGTAGCTGAGGAAGCTAAGGCCTAAAGATGAAATCACTTTGCAAGTTCATATATGAGTAGCAAACCATTGTGCATTATGGTGATTTCTAATAACCAGTCTGATAAGAATTTTTCACAATGAATAAAAGGTAAAATACAGTTGAAGGAGAAGAAACACGGATAAAAACAAACAGAAGTATCTATTAGCCTAAGATGCTGCCTGGGAAAACAGCCCTGAGTAAGATATTACATGGGGAATCTGACAGCCAGGAAGTAACACAGGGCATATGTGGTTGAGGGAGTGCACTGGAGCTGCTATTGTTGCCAATAAAGAAGTTTACTTTGGCACGCTATAAGTGTAGCCCTGGCATCTCCCACATGTGTAATACTTTACCAGCTGTTTATGGGCTTTGAGTCAGCCTGTCACTTCTGGATGAAGAATGACAAGATTCCTGCTCACCTTTCTTGGAGAGGTGTAAATGTCTAACAAAACCTAGGTATTTGCTATTTGTTTATCAATAAAATTCTGGAAAAAAAAAACCTAGGTATTTATTCTGGCTATGACAAGGTAGCTTGTATCCAACTAACTCTTTCACCAAACATGATTATAAAAGTAGGACAAGGATATATAAAGTAAGTGCTTAAAGGCATGAAAAGTAACCAAAACAAGCACTGTATGAGGAGCCCTGGTCCTCTAGCATATAAGATTAGTGACATACTTTCCCCATTGTTTTCTTTGAAGATATTCCCAAACTGTGTGTAATCCAAATAGAAATCACAGTCTTACTGGGCTAAGGAGAGAGAAAGACTGGAGTTGAAAACTGGCAAACTGTTTGGGATTTAATCCCAAAATCCTAGAGCAAGGGTAATCCAAGGGAAGAACCCACAATCTATTTATGGGGACCAGCTGAATCCTGCCCTGTGAATGAACATCTCGACAGCTAAAGAAGACAGTAGCTGGAAAGCTGAAGATCTGCAAAGACTTCAAAATCCACATGAAGCTGAGGAGGAGACTGGATTTCATGTCCTGCTAAGTTGAAAGAGACCCAATAAACACCCCAAAATTTGAATGGAAACTTTAGAAGAACCAAAATCCAGTAGTAAGGAGACTTTCCTAAGAGAGAAGACCAAATATATGAAGGAGAAAGCCTTCGACAGGCCAGATCCAGCACCTAAAATCCTTTTTAATACATCAGGATCAGTTTCTAGTTCTCTCTCTGCCTGGCAAAACTTAAAACCCTCTTTTCAGGACACTGACATCTAGAGCCTCTTAATGTTCCACCTAAAGTGAACAGCATGCAATGAAAATTATAAGACATGTTAAAAGAAATAACTAAATAATTAAAAACAAAGAAAAAAATAGAAAAATGCTATGGGTAACGCAGACAATGAATTATCAGACAGGAACTTTAAAATAACTATGATTAATATTAACAATAGAGGAAAATAATAGAATATTCTTTAGAATTATAGGATAATTCCACCAAAGTCCTAAATCTCTCCTCTTGCTTTCTTTTTGTAGCAGCGGGGATTGAACTGAGAACCTTGCGCTTGCCTGGCAAGCACTTATTCTACTGAGCTATCTCCCTGACCCCTAAATCTATTTTCAAAGGCAAGCAGAAGTTACAAAATTATGACAAAATTAATAATTTAATACATTAATGTATAGGAGATCATTTTAAATGATTAGTTAAATAGAAGACAGGTTAGTAGCAAATATTCAAAATTACAAAGTGAGAAAATGAAAATATAAAGGTTTAAAAAATATATGGAAATGGGAAAACGAGTCTATAATTCATTAGCTAAGTGTCTCAGAAAGAAAGGAGAAAGGCAGCTTTTTGTGGGTGTGCCTGGCTGTGCAGTTCAGGCTGGCTTTCAGCTCGCTTTGTAGCCCAGGCTGATCTCTAACTAGCAAGGATCGTCCTGCCTCAGCCTCCCACATGCTAGAATTATAAGCATGCATCACCATGCCTGGCAAGAAAGGCAATTTTAAATAAGCACTCAGAATTTTCCAAAGCTGGTGAAATATACCAAGATACATATTCAAAGAGCACTACACACCTTAAACAAGATACATGTAAAGAAAATCACACCTGGTACATCATAGTTGTACTCCTGAAAGTCAAAAAGGAAGGAAAAATCTAAAAAGTAGTTTTAAAAAAATAAGCTCTCAACAGCCACCAGGGTTCCATCCAAAGGGTGCCGTGCCGGCCCCACCCCCAGGGATGCACTGAGACAGCGATTGAAAGTGAGTGTGGTGGCACACACCTGTAATCCCAGCCCTTGGGAGGCTGAAAACAGGAGGATCACTATGTGTCTGACCTGTGTAGTGAGACCCTGTAGGCCCTCTACTAAATACATTTAAAAAGATTATATAATAAGTTCTTAGAGGAGCAAAAAGACTGATACAGAATAGAAGACAAGGACGTCATAGTTTTAAAGTACTAAAAGAAAATCCCTGTCAACTAAGGATTTCATTACTGGAAGGGGGTAAATCCAATAAACATCCATGGGTTCCTCGGAATGATAGATCTATAAAACTGTTCTGCATGTGGGGGTTAGATGCCAAGTGATTGCTGATAGTCAATACAGTGCTATTTGAACATAAAATTCTGAAGCAAGAACCACTTATTAGAAGTGATTTGTTTTATTTGTATTAATAATAGAGCCCTAGCATAAAACTGTCCAATAGAAATATAATACATACCACAAATGTAAGCCACATAAATCATTTAAATTTTTCTAGCGTGGTGGTCTAAGCACCCACCTGGCAAGTGCAAGGGCCAGAGTTCAATCCCTGGTACCGCATGCTATGCCAGACCCAGAACCACAAAAAGTTGGCATGGTGGCAAACACCTGTAATCCCACCACTGGGGAGGCTAATACAGGAGAATCACTCTAAGTCCGAGCTGCGTAGGGAGACCCTGTACCAAATACATAAATAAAAGATTAAATTTTTCTGAGAGCAACATTTTTTAAAGTAAAAAAGAATAGGTAAAGCTAATTTTAATAATATATTTCATTAACCCATTATATTCCAGATATTTTCATTTCAATAGAATCAGTATAAAACTTTTGAGATACTTCACAGTTTTTGTGCTAAATCTCTGAAAGCTACATTTTGATTTGAACAGCCGGTATTCAAGCTCCAGCCACCATGTCAGATAATGCCTCTTAGGACCCAGGTCGGGAGCTTTTTTAAAAGTACAGAAGATGCCCATGCAATTAGGGTGAGGCAAGTGAAACACTCATGCTGAATACAAATTTTTAGATCGGAAATAAACCTCATAGCAAATATAAACAATGTATTTATGCAATATTTAAAACCAAAATGAATATAAAACTTCATTATGAACAAAATACCAGAACTAAAAAAAATTTTTTTAAAAAGCCAGAACTTTTAGTTTTTAGTAAAAGCTGACTGCTTCTCCCCACTTCCGGCTCCACCCAATGTGCCTCATGATGGCTCTGTGCCCAGGATGCGCTGCAGACCAAAGAACTGGTATTTTGGGGAGCAGGGTGCAGGCATGATATTTTTAAAGCACCCAGATGAATCTAATGGGCAACCAGCACTGAAAGCCACTGCTGTGGTCCAGTGATGCCTTAATGCTCAGATTTCCTGACAAAGTGGGGTGTTGCTACTTGTTATCATACAATTCTGGGGAGGTTTGTTGGTTGGTGTTGAGGACGAACCCAGGGCTTCCAGCTTGCTAGGCAAGCACTTTACCGCTGAGCCAAATCCCAGACCCTCTGAGACGTGTCTTCTCTTACCAACCCCCCAATAGTTTCACATTTGGAAATCCGGGGATGAGGAGTTCATATTTCTACTACTGGAAATTCTAGAGTCATTTATTTGGAGACAGTTGTTAAAAAATAATTTTCAAAAATTTATCATGTCTTACAGATATAAAATAAACATGATAAAAATTTTATTTAACAGAGGCAACTAGATAGGTTTTCAAAACTAGTTCGAAGGAGAATTCAAAAATCAGGTATCTGTATAGATCAGGCATATTGAAGTAAATGAGCAAATGGAAACCAAAGTTTTTTTGTTTGTTTTTTGAGCCAGGATCTCACTATGTAGTGCAGGCTGGCCTTGAACTTGCTATGTAGCCCTTCCTGACCTCAAACTCACGGCAATCCTCTTGCCCCAACCTCTCAAGTGCTGTGATTGTAGGTGTGCCCCACCATGCCCAGCAAAACAGCTTTGTGTGTAAGAGGAGCAGGAGAGTGAATCAAACAAACCTTCACTGAACTAGACAGAACTTGTTTGTCTGTCAGTTTCTTACAACTTAACAAAGCTGTAAAATATCTCCCACTGAATCCATCTGCTAAGGGAACAGGATACGCGGTCAACAATGCATGATTTTCCACTGAAGTACAAATTATCACCTACACAACAAATTTCTTACTTTTTGGGGTGGGAGTACTGGGAATTGAGCTTAGGGTCTTCACACTAAGCTACATCCCCAACCCCTTTTTCATTTTTTATGTTAAGACAGGGTTTCCTTGGTTGCTAAGTTTCCCATGCTGCGCTTGAACCTGCAACCCTTCTACCAACTTTAGCCTGAAGAGTGCTGGGATTATAGGCATGCTCCATACGCCAGGCTACTGACTGAGCATGCTAATAACAGTGGTCTTCAAATTTTGATGTGCAGGACAAACACCCAGAAAATAAGCTAAAAGGCAGATTCCCTTTGAAGGATTCTGGGCTTGGGTGATACCCAGAAAAATGTGGGGGACTGGTTATTTGAACTGATGGGAATGCAGCCTCACACCTCATGCATGGTAGGCAAATGTTTTACCACTGGGCTCTGAGAAATGTCTTTTTTTTAATTTTCTTGAGACAGGGTCTTGCTGTATAGTGCAGGCTGCCCCTGAACTAACTATATAGCCTAGTCTGGCCTTGAACTTGGGGCACTCTTCCTGCCTCAGCCTGAGTGCTAGGATTCCAGGTGTGTGCCATCACATCCAGCTAGAAATGTCTTTTTTTTTTTTTCTTATGTATTTGCTACAAGGTTTCACTACACAGCTCGGACTCAGTGATCCTCCTGTTTTCGGCCTCCCCAGCATTGGGATTATAGGCGTGCGCCACCAAGCTTGGTCTTATGTCTTTTTAACATGCACATTAGATGAGTCTGATGCAAGTGTACTGGGGAACATATTGAAGAAACATGTCCTAGAACATACCTATTCTATGTTACAGAGATAGCCTTTTCAAATGTGCCTCTCACAGTACATTTGAGCTTCTTATGGTAGCCCTAGATTTCATTTTGAATCAATTTTAGTACTCTTAGTACTAAAAGTGTATTTTAGTACTAAGAGTGTATTTTCTTGGTTTTTAGTACTCAAGTATTTTTAGTACTCAAGTGTATTTTCTTGGTTTCCAAGATAATATGTATGCTCTTTTCTTTTTGTTTTTACTCAAATCTTACAGGACAGACAAGGAACTGTTTTTATATTATATGAACACCTGAAGAGAGACAAGCTGGGCATGTTGTGAGTACCAAGTTTCTATAGGATGTAATAAAAGCTAATAGATTATCACAACTAACATGATGCTTTTTCATCAGCTTGCTAATTTATAGGAAGTCTGTCTTGTTTTTATTTAGACCTTTAGTTATTTCATAAAGTGACTTTAGCTGTGTTGGTTAGTGTTCCTAAATATAATTATCCAAAATCCAATGGGTAGGGTGTACAGTATATAACATAGCTTACTCAAGTCCATTAACTTACAAGAGACAACAGATCTGACTGATAGGAAGCCAGTTCTGATGTCTCAACTGTGGAAAGACAACTGTTATTCTTGCATTCACAGAGAAGTGCTCAAGTGACTTAGCAAGCTCTTCCTCCAAAAGGTCGGGCCAGGTCCATCCTTGGCCCTGGTGTGGTGTTTGCAAAGTCTGTGAACACTAAGCACGGTCCTGCTGGAAGTGAGTTCACCTCCTCGATCCTCTTGAACTTACACAAATGCTCAGACGTCTTCCCCTTTTGAAGCTAGAATGTGGCTATAATTTAACTCAGTGATTAAAGTCTTAAACACTTCTTACTAGCCAGGAAGAGGAGGATATGAATGTTTGAGTCCTCTGCTCCACTAAACTGCACAGGATGTGTGGGGCCAGGTTTGGAGCTAGACAAACTCTCTTGCAGACGGGTTAAGGCAGAGAGGGCAAAAGCTCCTTTCTGGTGACAGCCGAAGTGCAGCCAGGTAGGTCAAATCCAGACTCAAGATCTGGATGCCTGCAGGACATCCCTGGATGATACCAGCTCTTAACATCAGGGAAGTTCCAACCTTGGGAGCAAAAGGACAATCTGAGAATCAGGAAAAGGAGGCTGACTAGGAGCTCAAAGAAGAGGTGATGTTATGGCTTCTATCTGGATGTCCCCATACAGCCTCAGGGGGTGATGCAGCTAAGTGTGATGCCAGGGGATGGAGCCTGGTCCGAAGAGGGAGGTTACCGGGGTCAGGGCTTGGTAATCCTCTTGGGTTCCTCCCTTCTCTGCTTCCTGGCTGTCATGAAAGGTGAGGGGGCTTCCAGAGAGGATGATTTTACTGAACAGAGATTTATGATCTGGCCTTGGGGATAACCTCACACTGATTCCACTCATCCTGGGATATTTCTGGGAAATAATGGAGAAATTTCAAGAAAGAGTAAAATGAAGAATTTTCTGAAATGAATTAACAGGGAAGGGGACAAGAAATACAATAGAGACCTGGTCTCTTCTCTCTCACACAGTCCCTCTCCTCTCACTGCTCTATAGTTTCTTTTAAGAATGGATTGCTGTTTTTAGTATATATCTGAGGATCACCTAGAGGCGTGGTGAAACAATATATTCCTGGCCCCCAACCAAATGTTCTGCTTTTGTTAATTCTGGGTGGAGCCCAGAAAGGTTGTTTTAAGATGTACCCAGGGTCTAATACATACTAATCCTGTGGTTACAAAAACAAAAACACAAATTGCTTTTCAAAATTACTGATTCTGAAGTTGCCTTTGGCCATTACTTATTTTCTTAAAACAACAAATACTAACGTTTAGCAGCTATGAGACGTAGGCCATCCTCGGATTTTAGGAACATCACTCAAAAAGTTCAGACGCGCTTAGTTCAATTCCTTCATTTCAAAGCAAAGGAAATGAAGACCCAGAGAGCTTCAACCAGTCAGTGACGAGAAAAAGAGCCCCAGTCTCCTGTCTTAGGGACTGGGCAGCTTTTCATCCCACCCTGAACCAAGGGGGCAGGGAAGCTGGGGAGAGGAGCAGGCCTACAGTGTGTTACATTTGCCTTAAGAAGCAGCTCTTTATGTTCAGACCTCATGGGAAAACAATTTTTAAAATTTATTCCTTTCAATTAACCTTTTCCCCCCTTTTTAATTAAAATAAAAGTTTAAGAAAAAGTTAGAAATGTACCCTGGAGTTTTGTTTTCAAGTTAAAACATACGACAATCTAGCTGTTTAGGAATGTTCAGCGACCACAGCATAATGCTACAGGATAGTTTGTCTCTGAAACCATAAAGTGAGGGTTCAGTTTTACAAAGACAGCTGTTTGTGAATGGGATGCGATGTCCTTGATCCTCAGTGGAAAGCAGTACACTTAAAATAGAAGATAAACCCAAACAAAGGCCTCCAGGATCTGGGGAGCAAATGTCTCTATGGACAAGGAAAAGGATTTAGCAACAATCTGCTTTAAGTAACGTAGCTTGCAAAATGAGCTACTACTGCCCACCTCAGTAGTAGTCTTTTGCTAGAACTGACTAAGCCTATTGCTCTATCCTGCTAAGTTGATTAATAAAAAATATTTATTACACAAATCCTTTTTGTTGACAAGTTAAAATGGAGCCTCATCTTTCATATCTCCCTGAAGATTGCCACCTTGTGAGATTGGAAATACTCATTAAATTCCATCACCAGCAGCACAAATGAGAGGGCCATTGTTTTTAAGCATGTGAGGGGAATCATTGCTAAACTCATTTGTTTGGATATCATTAACAGAACAATCGGTGTGGATCTCCAGGGGGTCCTCATGACCTTTGCTCGCAATCTCTTCATCATCCATCAAGAAATATCAGCACCTAATATGCAAGGCGAGACCAATTTTAAGGTGAGGTGTTAATTAACTAACGATCCTGGTTAATTTCTATACAAGGGCTGAAAATACCTCATGCTGTATTGTAAACAAGTGCTAAACCATCTTTTTTTTTTTTAAATTGTAAGCAGTACATATTTTACAATGTGCAGGGTCAATATTGTAAGGTTCCCACTGAACCCGTTAGTTAAATTTAATAGTTTGAAACTTTTTCTTTGAAATACAGCAGACTTGCTTTAACTTGCTGCCATTTTCAAATCCAAGCTCAAGAGATAACAGCACTTTCTGATGTTGGAGGTGAAGCTTCACAGCACCATGGAGCCAAAATAGAGACTGTCGCAACCAAACTTCATGAGTATACTCTGTCTGTATTTGAGATACTACAGTGTCTGGCTGCTGATTGATGGGAAGTCCCAGTTTTTACAGCCAGAGAAGTTCTGAGGCCTAAAGATAATGTGAATTAAAGAGAGGCAGAAAAAAAATCCCCAAATATCTGTAAACCATCTGCTCCACCCCACTTTGGAGAAGTGGGGTGCATGTTTCACCAGTAACCTTCCGAAGTTTGCACAAGGCCTCTAGAGACGCTAGAGTTGAAACCAAGATATATGTATTGACTAGGAGTCTCTAAATTCTAAAATATAGGAGCAAGGCTTGTGCAGCAGATCTGAGACACTGGCTGAACAGAGACAATGGCTTAGTATTGATCAGCAATGGTTCCTAGCCTAGGCCTCCATGGTTTTAGAATGGGCCAAGTAACCCAAAGGACTCACGTGGAGAGCACATATGTTTTTCTCTCTTAAACAGAAAGCCACACAAGTCTTAACAAGAATATAATATTTTTACTTCAAACTAGGGCCAGATCTCTTTATTAACAATAGCAATGATAACAATGCTTTAAAGTGATTGTAAGAAATGGGAGAATAACCATTACTTTTTCTGCAATGTGACTGAAAAGATTTGATGAACACAGAGTGAGTGTTACACCAATATTCACTGGTGCTAAGAGATGTGCAATGATTTCGATATGGTTTGAGTGTGTCCCCAAGAGTGATTCTTCTAGGACACTGTTCAAAATGTTGTTACAAAAGAGCAGGAGTGGCCCCTCCCAGCTCTGTCATTTCCTGTTGCATTATGAGATTTCTCCCTCTTGAAAGAGATCGCATCATGCCATCTGCCATGAAATGATGCAGCCTACAAGACCCTCACTCAAGGCCAAATTGATGGGGCTGCCCAATCTTGTACTTGCAGCCTCCAACACTGTGAGCTAAATGAATCTCTTTTTTTTACACATTACCAAGCCACCAGTATTTTTGCTCTAGCAACAAAAAACAGACTAATATAAGATCTCTGCTTATTATTCACGTATAAGGCTCCTGCAGCTAAGCACCATTTTACCTGTTGGTGCTTGTACCAAATTTTGAAACTGTCCGCTTGTGATCAGCTAAGCCTGCCCAAATACGGCTAACAATCAGAATCAGAATACTCCGATAGTATATCCTCAAATCCACTAAGTGAACTCAACTTGAACTTGATATTGACAGAACCAACCACACTTAACAAAAGTGAAAGCTATTTCCCCATTCTTTCTCTGGTCTTCAACAATCATTAAAAAGGCTGTTTTTTTTTTTTCAGGTAACCTTTAAATACATCATAATTTCTAGCTTTCTCAGGTTAGAAAAATCTAAGGATAAGAACTTTATATCTCAATAATATAGGAATTATAACAAACAATTGAAATGTGGAGTAGATTTATTTTAGTAGTACTACTTAGTGGTTTTCAAATAGATATTTTCATTTTGTAAGCAAAGATATACCAGTAAAGGCTGAATATACACAGAAGGTGATGCAGAGGGGCACTGAACAAAACCTAAAACTTTTTTTTTTGAGGAACCAGGGATTGAATTCAGGCCCTTGTAATTGCCAGGCAAGCACTTATTCTGCTGAGCTATCTCCATGACCCCATAACCTAAAACTTTTTATGATAAACATATTCAACAAAGTAGGAACAGAAGGTAACTTCCACAACATGACATGGGTAGCTACAAAAATCTAAGAACTAATATCCATAGTAAATCAAACAGGATTGAAAGCTTTCCCATAAGAGGAGAAAGAAGACAGGATGTCATCTCTGCTACTTCTATTCATTACTGTACCAGAGGTTCGAGACTGAGTAGTTAGGAAAGAGAAAGAAACAGGCTTATAGACTAGAAAAGTAGAAGGAAAACTATCTCTACTTGCAAAGAGCAAATTCTTGGGTATAGAAAGTCCTAAAGAATTCACTGTTTATTGCAGCATATAAACAAGGTGAGCAAGGCTGTAGGACATCAGGCAAGTACACAAAAGTTAACTGTATCTCTATATACAGCAATGAAAAATAGAATTAAATCAATTCAATTTACAATAACATCAAAAAGATTAAAAGATTTAAGAATAAACTTAATGGAAGTCCATTTTTTTTTCAAAATTTTATTGATAAACAAATAGCAATTAGTTTCAAATCAAATCGCTAAGAC
>NDGM011053197.1:993-18568 GCA_002564305.1 Octomys mimax | reverse complement strand
TCAATATATTCCCCTTGTGTTGAACCCACTTGTCCCATCAATCTTGCCACTCACTGAAGTAGCCACGGAAGTGCTCTTTGGTGAATGTCTTTATGAGTTATACTCAAAGACTATGGTGAATTTTGCTGCTGCGTGGCCCAGAAGGGCACATCAGCCTGGTGTTATGGTGTGTCCTTAGCGCCCCTTTCACCCACGCTGGCACCATGTGACTCCTAGCTCTTCCTCAAAGTCAAAATGACTGTGAAAAGCGAATGGCTTCAATCTATTTGGGACATCAAGGCAGCCATGAAAGGGTGACCAAAGACACAAAAGTAGACTTCGCAAACGGCTTCCAAAAGTTGTACAAACAACGGGGTGAATGCAACCAGAGCCCAGGGAGTCCTTTCAGTGGGATTCCTGACAAAGTCTTTTACTCCCATCAACTTTTAAAATTTAAACATTCATCATATTTTTCCCTCATATCTTATGCATGTTTGGCCCCAAGTGGTAATTTCTAAACAGTGTTTACATTGTTCTTAATTGCAAAGGTTAATTTATTATTTTTTTAAAAAACATTTAAGACCCAAAAGCAGCAAATAAAAGCTGTTCACGCTGTATTTCTTTCTCATCCTTTTGCAAGTTTTATGTTGTTTTTCTCATGTAATCAGTAACCTTCAAATAGTGATTTCTCCTTTATTACACAAAATTGTCATATATAGTAGATAGCCAACCAACATCCTATTGTTGATTGCTTCCAATTTTTTGTTATTATAATGTTTAATGAATACCTGTACAGGTTATATTTACAAACATATTAATTATTTCTGTAAAATAGTTACCTAGGGCAAGAATTATATTACTGGGTGGGGAGTATAAAATTGGTTCATTTGAAATCTTGACATAGGTCAAGATAACCTGATATTCAAAGTAGGTTGGTAAAACTTCAAAAGGTAGATCTTGCTGCACTTTATGGTACTAGGGGTTTGCTAACTTGAGTTCCAGGGACAGGAAGATTGTAAAAGGCAAAACACAGAGGAAGCCCATGGTGAATGAAGTAGCACTATTGCACAACCGTAGGCCACCTGCAGTTGTACAGTGTCTCAGCTCTGTGACAGCATAGCATCGTCTTGTGTGACAACTGAACACAAATGGAGACAGCTATGAAAAGCCCCCATGTGCTCGTCTCACTGTGCCTGCTACGGTGCTGGCCCAGGGACTCATTCTCAGCAAAGCAAGCCACAGACAGGACACAGCCTGTGCTACCATCAAGATGCCGTGTTCAGACGCAGGTCAGAGCCAGCCGATTGTAGGACCCCTCTGACTAGAGCCTGAGAAGCTGCCCCTGTGGGAAGGGATCTGCATGAGGAGCTTATTTATGCTTCAAGGAAATTTCAAAACAAAGGACCCACAACATGGTTCTTACCATTTTCTTATATTATACCTGAAAATCATTCAACAGGATTATTCTGTCAGGGAGAATAGCTCTTTGTTAGACTAACATTCTCAAACAAGTGAATGCCAGAGACCCTAACTCTGATTCCTGATGATATTCTGTTGTTCCTAAGACATCATCGCCCCCAATAAAACTGTTTCCTAAGCCCTCTGAACTCTCTGAGAGCTCTTTATTCCCCCGAAAGTAGACACTTCACTCTGCCATAAAAAAATTCTCTGTATTTCAAGAATCATCACACTGCAACTTCTCACTGTAAGAAGCCTTCACAAGTTGCTCCAAGCACACACGGACCCTCCTACCCCAGGACTCCCTTAGCATGTGGCCAAGAGCCCTATCTGTCCCCTAGCTTTTGGACCCTCCAACTTCTTAATGATCTTTCCAACTGGAAAGCAAGTCCTCAAAGATAAGACCCACATGTCTTGTTATCTTCGTGTGTTCAGTATCTGAACTACAGCTTATAAAATCTACTTGATTCCGACAAGAGCTAATGATAAAGTACTAACTACAATTGAGAAAGAATTGAGAATCCAAAACAAAGTGGCAAGAGTAACAAGAGCGCCGACACTCTCTGCAGAGCAGGATGATTTGCTGGAAAGTCCCCTATGCTGGAATGCCTGAGAAACCAACGTGCACTAATGAGAAACAACCACGTCTTTATACTACATGGGAATCACCTTGATATTTTCATAAAATGCTGAATATCACTGTAGTAATAAATATAAGCTCTATAGAGTTCCACAAATATAATTAAACTTTTTACTTGGCTCATTCTAAATATATTTTACATAAACAATACCAAGATCTCATGCAAATACACATGAAGCCAAAGATGAATGACAGCATGTACAGAATCCCAGAGTCACTAAGGGGCAAGTCAATTCTACTAACTCAGTCATTTTTGGATATGAAGAGCACTGATTGTTGTTGTCATTGTTGTTGTTATTGTTGTTGTTGTTGAGACAGGGTCTTGATGTATAGCTCAGGCTGCCTCTTAACTCACTTTGTAGCCCAGGCTGGTCTAGAACTTGTGTCAATCTTCCTGCCTCCACCTCCAGGATGCTGGGATTACAAGTATGCACCACCACACACCGGGGTAAGAGCATTGATTTTTAAACCAATCAAGAGATGATACTGATATGCCTTAAAATCTCAAATATTCTCTTGCCTTTCTAGCAAGGCAAAGGGCCTATTACAATGAGATAACTTGTAGGCAGCAGGACTGAGGAAGAAACATAGGTGTTCTTGCATAGCCTCCCACCTGAAGAGAGAATCCCTCTCCAATGTCCCGGATCAAGGGTGTGGCCCAAGCCTATTCTAAGAGTGTCTGAATGGAAAAGGTAAGAAAGCTCTCCCACCGGAAGCCTGCCAGTCATTCCAGAGGGGAAGACAGAGAAAAAGCAAATTAAAAAAGGCATAAGCACATGAATTGATGTTAGTGATTGATTAAAGCTATTAGAAAGTGATTGCTACTAGAAAACAAAGAATTTTCAAGAGCGCAATCAAGGAAGATCTTGCAAATCTTAATCTTAGAAATGTTAGCATTTGGACTGCATCTAGAAGGATGAAGAGGAGGCAGCCATGTCAAGATCCAGAAATGCTTTCCAGCTGGTGAGAAAGCAGGTGTGGCCTCAACGTAGTAAGCAACATGGAGAGTGAGGTGAAAGAAATCCCAGCAGGAGGCAAGGTTATCCCAGCTGTCCCAGTGAGCAGCCTGTGGGAGGAGGCATTCTTTTCTATCCAAACTGTATAGCTCTGACAGGAAGGCCCTTCTCTTGAGAACTGAATTCTTCCCTCTTGTCCTTTTCCTCAGAAATTACTGTGTCCAGCCTTGGTACAGACAACAACACATGGCCTTCTTTCCCAAGATACTCTGTGAATCCTATGAAAATGGACAGCTTCCTGACCTCAGGACAAGGTTCCCAGATGATTCTCCAAACTGTTCCCCCTTTTCAAAAGATATGCAATTAGATAACAGCCCTCCTGAGTACATCAGAACCAAGCCATCCCTCGGAAGATGAGAAGCGCTACAGTAGTAGGTTGGTTAAGACATTAGCCATACCCAGCTCCAGTCTAATTTCTACAACTTGACAGCTGTGTGAACTCATACAATTTAATCTGTATCTCTAAGCTTCTGCGTCCTCACCTTGGAAGCTGGAATCTTAAAACTCATCTGAGATGCTTATTTTGAAGATTCAATAAAAGACAATATGTAGACTCAAAGAGCCTTGGACAGCATAATCTGTATCTGTTCAAATGCAAGTTAAAGGTCTACTTCCATGGTTCTGTGTCACAAGAGTGGCACTACAAGAATGGGTCAGGGCTTAGCAGCCATGTGAATGACCACAAACTTCTTTGTCCTTCTAGGTCCCTTGCCATATAATAACCCTAAACTGATCACAGTAACAGAGAAAGATCAATTAAGAATTAAACCACGAAACTGGAATAGATCTAAATTCCAGTTATTGTACGGAGCATAAGCACATCCCTGTCACTTCGATAATATCATATATACTACAAGAATAGTGATCAGCACTTTCCAAGGAGCAAGACAAGGGTCATATTCATCTTATGGGTCATCCCTGGAGCTGATGCATCAACCCTCATAAATAGTGCAGGAGGGGGGATTTCAGTTAGAGGCCTCTATAGGCATATAGCATCACATGGAATGATCAACCCTGCACAATGTCCTATGTCAAAAAGATCAAAATGAAAAATATCACAGCCACAGAAACAGAAGTTCCAAGAGGATAGGGAAACTTGCCTAGGATCATAAACCTGACTTAGAACAAAGCTGGGCCCCTTAATCTCCTAGGAGAAAATCATTCTGAATTAACAAGTCCCAGATTTAAGTCCTTCTGGCCAGGGTCTCGTCTCCCTCTGGAACCTTGCTGTGGACATGTCTCTGAGGCAGGGGAGAGGCAGCCTCCCCATCTCCATGGTTTGTGTCCTAAGTCATCTGAACCCAGAGCTCCTGAGGGAGTGGAAAGTCAAGGCTTGTATCTCCAAAGCAGCATAAATCTCTCACCTAAGGAATATCATCATTTTCTCTTGTCACAACCCTTCCAGCCCAGCCTAATATTTGACAGCTCCGATAGAGTACTGTCCAAACATTTATTAAAACATTTTAAATGATGAATATATCCAATTATTACTATTAATGCAGCTAATACTGACTAATGAGGGGGAAATGCAAGAGCTGGTGTCCCGCAATCCATTACCCCTGCCTTGTCAACAATTCAAAGCCCGAAACCTAATCATCCATACCGGGCCCTGTTATATTTCACACGTCACTTTTAATAAGTCACTCAGTGCCTATAAATTAATGTAACATGTCGGCGTTTATGAGTGCAGCTTTGTCGCTGTTAACAAATGATGTTCTGCCCAGTCTACAATAGCTAGGCAGTGACGAATGATGGAAGATGATGTCTTTCCAAACTGTAAAATACACACTGGGGACTGTAGTAATCTGTATGTATATATAACTACATGTTATACACTTCTAAGCACCCACAGACACACACACAAACTAACAATGCATGGCAACACACACAAAGGCACAGATGCAAACTAAATATGATGCATGATTTGTGGCAAAGAGCTATGCAATAACCTCTGCACTTTCTTCTCTAAAAGATTAAACATGCAGCACTGGGAACCATGACAGTCCCATAAGTGTGGTCAGTGTTAATTTCAAATTTGTTGTAAGTTCTGGTCTGTTGCTTCTGGCTGGCTTTTGGGACAAGCCTGACATCCCAACTGATAGCGAAGGCCCACAGTATTGATAAGACTAGGAAGGCTCATGTGGCTGCCTGAAACATCAGTAGCTGGAGGAAGAACTTGCATTTTATGGCAAAATTGATGGTCACTGGGTGTTAGGGTGGAAGAGGGTACTTAGCTGCTTCTAAATAGACCTTCATAATTTATATCTCCTTCTAGGCATGACTTCATAGTTCACAAACTCATTAGTGTGTAATTTGGGGGTAACTTGACCTCCATATCTTCAAACTCAATTCAAGAAGAGATGTGACACTTCTTTAATGAGTGCCCCTTTTCTGTATGTCCCACATTAGAGGCAGTTCTGGCACTGGCGAAAGTCTGGGTTGTCACACACCTTGGGTAAAACACACCAGATGACAACAAAACCCCAGGGGAAAAGAAGGCCAGAGATCGTCCCGGAAATCAGCCTACATACCAGGTGAGAGCCGCCAGCACTAAGTTCTTGGCAGAGCCAGCAGTTCTCTTGACCTGCCTAGGTTTTAGAAAATCATAGTTGTTGTTGTTGTTTTTGAGTGTGCCAAGTTTTCCATGTAATTAGATACTTTTATTAGTGTTTTCTTTCTTTCTACCATTCTTGTCTTAAGAGCTAATTATTACAATAGCCATATCTATACTGATTTCTTTTTTCTTTACTCAGATTTTAAACATGGCCGGTAAAAGTTACAATAGCCATAAAAATCAACAAAATTTTAAGTACTATATAACTGGAAAGTTTGGAGCAGATCCTGCATTGTTCTTATTTGTCACCCTTTTGGTAGGCTTTCATGTGTTAGGGCCTGCGAACCTATTTTTGCTTCTTTTTTCTACTTGCCTGCAAAGGTCATTAGATGCCATCACACTTGACTACATAATCTTTTATATAAGTGTGATTCCCCCCGATATTATACATTATACCTGAGAATTTGTTATGCAGTTTTGTCACAGGGGTTTAGTCCAAATAGAGTGGCCATAATTCAAATTAGGGTTTTTTTTCTTGTGATTTGCCCAAGAAACAAATGACAATGATATAGCTTCTATAAATCTGTGGCTATATTCTCCATCCTATTATTAAATTAATATTGATAAGTAATACCTTGAAGATTCATGTTTTATAGACCCAGAATTTAGAGAGTTTCATCATGTATGTGTGTATATGTGGCTGAAATTTCTCTTCTGAACTTTATGCTAGAAACATAAATGTGCTCCTGTTTGTCCCTTAAAAAAAAATCACTCAAAATTTTAAAGGAAATGAAGCCCAGTGCTGCAGACATGTTTTCACCAGGTGTTTATAAGGTAAATACTTACATTGCATTTATTCTAGTGGGAGACACTATGGTCTAATTTGGTTTCTCAGAGGTTTGGGGAATGTCTAGTTCAAGTACTGACACCTTTCACCTTTGCTAACAGATCGAAGAGAAGTGAATTATGATGCAAGTACACTGCTCTTTTTGTGATTTCCAAATCAGGCAACATCTGATTCTCAAGAAAATAGTTTCCAAGTATAGTGTGGATGCTCAACCAGGTACATGACACAGCAGGAAGCCCGGATGGTCCAACAGGCTGAGGGATGGCTTGGGTCTCGGTCTCTGGATGTTGGCTCAACTTCTAGGCAGGAAAGACACTGAAAGTGCTGCAGTGATCAGAAGCTTTTTCAGGGCCGCAGGGTAAGAATGGAGACGATTTCAACATGGATGACTGAAAATGTTGACCTGTAACCTATTCTTGAAAAGGTTCAAAACGACTTCATAAACTCAGCTAGCATCAACTGAGGGATGTTTGATGTTCCCTCAGTGAAGAGGGACCAGAAAATAAAGGAGAATGACAGACATGTACTTTTCCTTCACAATCATAAGGTGTGGCATGTCATTTTTCCTCAGGATCTTGAAGCTATTTCTCCTTCCAGGGGTGTTGTCTTCAAAAGGGTACTGAGGGAAAAGCTACTTAATTTGGGTAATCGTGTGTGTGTGTGTGTATGTGTGTGTATGTGTGTGTTGTGGAAAAGAGAGGTAGAAATAGAAAATGCTAGAAATCTGGGCATAGTGTAGAACAAAATGCTGAATGCTTTCTGCTCTGGTTGCTCTATAAAGATATCAACCAGGAGGCGACAGCTGAAAAGCATGTTTCCCAGTAGACAAGGCTTCACAAGGTGCAGTGAAATCCTTCTGGGAACAGGGACAATTTGCATAACAATGTGCTGTTGCTTTTCCAGAAGAACCCAAAGGAGGTGAGAACCCTTAGAGAAAACACCACTTTCAACACACATCACTGAAGAGAAAAGCAGAGAAGGTCAGGTGATAGAGAAGAGGGAGGATCTTCCCTGAGCATTGTTTTACTCATTCAAAACCCACAAGACCATTAAAAAAATACCCCTTCTCCAAAACATTTTGTTATCTTGTTGTGTTTTCCCTTCTCCTAACTTTGGCACAGTTCCTAATGTGAGTGTGTGTGTGCGCACACACACACACACACACACTATTGTGTTTTGTATCTTTTGGGACCTACCCTACTCCAAAGTTTCCCATTCTCTTTCTGCTTTTTCATGCAGGTCAGAGGGTTGGGCTCAAATACACACACACACACACACACACACACACACACACACACATACACTCACTTGTTGATAGTAGAAACACTCCAAAGACTGCCCTTTATTCTTTCAGAAAGATGATTAGAATTTATTCTCTGGGCACTAGAGCTAACACTAATTTGTCATTCTTTTAAATTTAAAAAAAAAAACATGTCTGAGGATGATATTTATTCTTTGTGTTTGTTTGGTTTTGAGAGACCATGTAGGTAGGCTGCTGAAGAAAGCCAAGGAAACCCAGCGAAGTCATAACACTAGTCCCACCACATGCCAAACCCTCAGAAAGTGCCATATTTCACTCTTCAAAGCTGCTTCTGTTTAGCAACAAGCTGTCCACCTGGTGACAATTCAAAGGGGCATTCTTTGGTTTGGTTCTATTTATTTTTGCTTATTTGTTTATTTGGTTGCTTGCTATTTGCCAAAGCATACTGGCAAAGGCTAGATATAGAGAATTTGAAACAAAGATACACGTGCCCTCCTTTTTAACCAAACATAAAGTGATGTTTGGCCATACTGTTAGAAACACGGTGTTCAGCATTTCTCAACACAGTATACACATTCAAAAGCTGATGTGGGGTGAAGATTCTGTGCCACTCCTCCAGTAGATTGAGCATTTCTGGGGCCCCATCCTTTCTAGATGTTATCATTAAGGGGAGACATGGAAAAAAGTTAAGGTCTGAAATTTATAGAATTTCACTTAGCATCAACAGCAGCCCCTGGATGATGTTAGATATTTTCAAATATTATCACCATTTTAAAGACCAGAAACCTTGGGCTCACCCTGCTGCCCACATCCATGTGGCAAAGCGAGTGGCACATCTGGAGTCTCACATCTGGTTGGTCCAGTGCCTGAGCTGTTGGCACTTGGGCACATTTAACACAGAGGGGCCAGGGGACTCGATGCGGTGCCATAGGGAAAACACTTGAGAATGTTCAGCCTGAAGAAGAGGAAACTGAACGAGAGAAGATAGTTGTTCCCACAAGTTGGAGCTAAAGTTGGAGCTATCTGCTCTTTGGATGAAGGAGATGACTTACTTTTTAAAAAGTCTATAGGACGGAACTAGAACCAACTCATGAAACTTTCATCAGATTTGTGCTTAACAGATAAGATGTGCTAACCGCAATGGTCAGGTTTCTCTATAACATTAACAGTTTCTCAACACAAGACAGATTCAGGAAAAGACCAGGCACCATTTGGAAGTAGGGTGCTCGGTTAGTTAAGCCCTAATTTTCTTTCAGGTCATAGGAGCCTAAGGTGTGCAAAAGTTTAGAGAAGTTCAGCTGTGGAATATGGATTACTGCAGAAAACAAATTAACATATCAAAACCAAATGCTAGATACTTAAGCAAAAACCAAAGTTCTGCATAACAATTCTTCAAGACCACCCCCTACTTCAGTTATTAATTAAGGTTCTAGACATATTTTATCTCCCTTGGAAAAAAATTCTAAACCACTGTGTTAACAATAGCAACAAGTGTTGCTGTTAAGGATAGTTGTATAATAGTAAGAGTTATGTAATAATAATATGCAGAACAATCAAAACATGGAGGGAGACAGCCAGTGAACCATTGCTACAGATGCTCACATACACCTGGGCAGGCAGAAATGAAACTTGCGCAGAGAGCAGCCCCTCTGAAGGTTGTGCCACATGCTAATCTGACCTTAGCAATCCCCCTCAGCCAGAGAGAAGAAGCTCCTCCTCCCAGGCCTGATGAACAGGAAAACGGAATCAGCAAATGTTAAGACAGAGAACCTCTAGCTCATTCCTGTCTTTCAAAGATGGGAAGATGACAGAAGTTCACATTCCATGATAGATTTGACCAATGACATGTAGTTCACCATCAGCAGAGCGGGGGGCACAATGTACTTCAGATCCAGCCATAGGCTGCAGGACCTCTCCCCACATAACCATGTACCAAGCTCACCCTCCTAAGATTGAACTTTAGGAATGCACAGACAGCAGCTTGCAGCATTCAGAGCCAATGGGATGAGAGCCTAAGAGGAGGCTCACAGTTACCAAGCAGGTGCAGAGCTCTTGCTAGAAATGCAGCTGCAGCTTTTCCAAGACACCTAATGCTGGCTGGGAGAATTTTTAAAAATGCTTCACAACCCCATTCTGTTGCCAAAATAGACACTAACAAGTAGGCAGGGCAAGTGCAGTTGACGGGCCCCAAGGTGCCATATGCTTCCCTACTGCTGAGGTCAAGATTTCTGTTTACCCTACTAAAAAGGTTCTGGTCTTTTCTGATTTGGGTGATAAGGCAAAATGAAATAAGAGCACAAGATACTACAATTTCATTTGAAAACCTTCTTAGCACACAATCCACTCTTGTCCAGTGAACTGTCACAAACTCATGAGAACTCTAGAATTTCTTCCCCCACCACCACCCCAGGGTACACAGATAGGCATTCATGCTGTGGGATACATCGAATGGATAAAACAATGGTGTCATTTCATCTGTAATGATATTCTACTTTCTGTGTCAATGTTTTGAAGACATGCTAATTAGTCAGAGCTGGGCTAACTAGCATAAATTCAACTCAAAGCACTGGGCATGCACTGAGCTCCTGCAAGATACCTTGAGAAGACACCAGAAATCCAGCAGGGCATATCCCCTTGGGATTGGAAAAAAAAAAAAAGCTAATATCTTGACTAAGACAGAGAACCTCTAACTCACTTTTTCATAGAAAACCATACTCATTTCCCATGCTGGGAAATGAGTCTGCATGACTCTTCAAGGTACATGATGCCTTGCCTAACCCCTGAAAACCTTCATTCGCTCTGGTTGTCAATGTTTCCCCTTACGCTTTCTCCCTAGCGTGGTGCACAGGGGGCTCACGTGCTGTTAGAAAATAAAGTTTAATTAGAGATAGCTCAGGAATTAGGAAGATAGATCCTTCTCAAGTGGAAAGGGATCAGGAAATGCAGTGAGACGTGAGGGAGGAAAGAGAAGGGGTCCACCAAAAGAATTGAGATATGTTAAGTCCCTGTACCAACCCCACACAAGGAATGTAAATACTATGTACAGCACACATTACTGAAAAAAATTATTAGTACAAATGAACCTTCAGTTAGTCAGAAACACAAACTGAACAGGACCCCTTTGGTTAGGGAAAATCCTAAGGACCATGTTAACTGAAATCACATGTCCTCATTTCCTGCACCCTCGGGGTCTCCATCTTCTTGGGCCCATCACTCAACCTTACTGTGCACTTTGGTTCTATGGAATTTCCAGGTCTCTAGAACAATCCATTGCTGTTTGTCCTCATCACAGTGACCACTGAACTTTCATCAGTCATGGAAAGCATCTTAAATGTTTTTGCCATTTTTATCCACAATATCATTTGCTTAATACGTATATATGTTGAATTACTTCTTTTCACTCCCAATAAATTTATTTTTAAATAACTTTCTATCACCATTATGAATGAAAACTCACACTACCTGTCTAAGACACAGAAGAAATACAGTTGTGAGTCAGCAAAAACAAAATAAATTTGATAAATTTTAGCCAGAGCCAGGTGCCTCCCACAGGGTACCAAAAATGAGTATTGTGAGTGTGTATGTGGGAAGAGGATAAAACATGAAAGAAATATTATAGACAGATTAACACCAAGCTGAGACCACAGCTAATCAGGACTAACAAAAATGTAATGGAATTATTTTCTCATCACTAGATTCACCTATTTAAAGTCACCTATGGGTACTACTTAAAATCATCCAGCTACCGATGTCAAATCGTACCACCCGCCTACCAGCAGCAATGTGTAAGGATAGTGTGGGGGGCTGTAAGTTGGCTGATACCAGTTGTAGGAAAGCACGCACCACACACAGAAGGGAAGGCAACATGTGTGACAGAGAGAAGGCCAGAGGGAAAATACAGATCAGTCTTCAAAGGAAGATGTTTGTTCAATGATTGGTGTGGAGTCGGAAGCTCCTAGAACAGTGGAAAATCCATGAGTTTCTACTGCTACAAAGAAAGAACCAAAATATATCAATCGTAGGTTATGAGCTGCCATGAATTTTCTGGTTTTCCTCTTCCACAAAGAAAATAATAGTGAAAAACCAGAAAAGTACACTCTGTGGTGAATGTGGCTTTTGACATTCATCAACATGAGCATGTACTTTTGAAACTAGATAACGCAAGAAAAAGGAGAAGAAATATAACTACAATACTTTCCTACACTTGGATAAATTTTAAAATAGGATGTATGTGGAATAGTCAATAGGCAGCAAAGAGGCAAGGGGATTAGGTAGGCAAAATGGGTAGGTGTGGGGAACATGGTGCACAAGTGAATGGAGAGTAGGTATTAATTAGAGACAGCAAGCTTGCCCGGCTCCTTGTAAATGTCTACAGAAACCAACCACATGTTGGTTAACACGGAGCCATACAAACTGATCGATAGTACAAAACAAAAGGGCTCAGGTACGCATGTAAAGTCATACATCATTTCAATAAATTATTCTGTGTGTAAGGACATGGTTCTCAGAACAATCACTCGGAGATCAGTAACTAAATCATTGCAGGCACATCTTGATTTCTGCAAAAACTCGGCAGGAATTAGGAGGTTTAACAGCCTTCTGACAATTAGCATATTATAAATACAAAAAATGATATATTAAAGGGATAGGAGGAAAAAAGGCCAGCGTTTTACACCTACAGTAATATAATTCCACTACTTAATGCAAAGTAACAGGCCTCAGACTGTTTGGGATCCTCTTGTATGGTGTTATCTTCTCTATCAGTAAATGAGACTATGTGAACGGTACAACCTATAAATAATTCAAGGCCTGAGATGGCAATTATAGAACCATGCACAACTAGCATGAATATTTTATGAAGGCTAAAACAGCCCTCAGAATGAATCATGGAGAGATGAACACACACACACATGGGCGCGCGCACACACACACACATGCATGCACACACACACACAGCAGTTCTGGTCAAATTGTATTCTGAGACAAGGCTTCTCTTTGATCTTCTGAACACCTTTATTTTATAGACACAGCGCTGATAGCTATGTATTCTTCCCTTTTTGAATTAATTTCCTAAAATCCAAACACAGAGGAATAAAGAAGCAGATTTACCAATAGGGTAGAAGAGCTTCACACAGGAAAGACAAACCATTTTTAACCCAAACTGAGGCACTGCATGCTGAGTGATTTAAAAAAAAAAACACCTCTCCAAATGGAACCTATGCAAAAAGGTGTAGGGTTCCACCATACCAAAACTGAAACTGAAACCAGTGTCAGTCCTTTCTGACTTAAGCAAGAACACATCCCCGTTGAAAACTTCCTTGGTACATAAATCAGCTTTTATTCCTAATTACTCCTTAAGGAATACCTGTAATCCTGGCTTTCACTGCATTTATAAGACAAAACAAATATTACTGACCCTAAGCCTGAGGAAACAAGCTACTATGTTTAAAGGTGTCGCCCAGATGCCAGTCTACTGAGAAATGAAGGCTCTGCTGAGTCCGGAGCTGCTTCTGTGGCCAGCTCAGATGGGGGAAAAAAAAATGAAATCATATGAATTCAGGTCTTGATTTCTTTGTGCAATGTACTTTACTATTTGAATGAGAGTTAATAGTCATTTGAATTTTACAGAAATTAATATTCATCTTTTTCACCTCCTATTTACATATGCCCAGATAATATCAATGTGGTTAGAGAAAACACCAGTGCTTTAGTGGAGTAAATTTTAGTATAATTCATTCTCTTAACCATAACCTAAAACTTTCAAGATTTTTCCCAGTTTCTTCACACAAGAAACCTAAATTTATGATCCTTATGGTGGGACCATATCCATTGTTCTTCTGATTACAACAACACAAAAAGAATGGGACCTTATAACTCTAGGCTCTTAGTACAGAAAAAAAACCTTAGATATCACCTGGCCCAATGGATTCATTTTACAGAAAATAAAAGTCTTGAACTCAAAAAATGATTTAAGGAACATTTCAAATGATTTGAATCATTAGGATGAATAATAATATATGATACAATAATGTTAGCAAAAATAAAATCAATGATAACTCCAAATATTTATTGTAAACTTACAATAAGGCAGAAACCACCCTCCTTTAGCCTTGTAATACCTGAGACAGGTTTGTACCCTGATTGTTCCTATTAAAGAGAAGGAAACTGAGGCCAAGAGGGATTACTGTGTCTCCTGTCCTCAATCTTTTGACCCTTCACTACTCTACTCTTCTGGAAGCCACATCAGAATCATCTCCTTCAGTCTTGGCTGTTGGGCACTTTTAAGACACTTTTATGATTTTCACTGGAGACTTCCTGGATAGGAGAAACACTGACGTTTCTCATCTCACTCTTCCTGCTGCTTTGTGGGACCTCTGAGGGCAAAGAAAAGAGGAAAACTCCTGCAACCTATACCACAAGAACTTCAGGAAAAATAATAACTTTTCTGTGAGATATTTGGCCTTGCCTTATAAGGCAAAGTTAAGTTCTTAGCCACTGTTCGTCAGCATGGCCATTGTCCTGGACTATTCCTTGAGAATCTGTAAACCTGGTGGCAATGCAATGAAGCACCTCCTACCACAGTTGGTAAAGGACAGGCTAGTACCTTTTAGTATCCCACTTTTGAATTTGTTAATGCCATGGAAATAAAACATATTATTATTCTCCTCCTCTCTCCCTGCTCATGTGCTGCACTGGATTTTCATAACAAGAGGATAACATACGCAGGTGCACTAGCCTGATATAAACAAAATTACCCCATTTGCTATTTCTTTTAGGTGCTTTCTCCAAAATATGTATGGCCTTAGACCACAAGCTCAGAGAAGTACCTTGTTATATGGTAAAGGCATAAGAATGTGGGTAAACGAATTGGCGTTTGGCATCTATTTCCTTTAAGCCTTTATCTCCCCCACCTCCCTGCTCCACCTCTGCCCAGATTTGCTTCCTGGTCGCCTCCATCCTGCAGTGCTGAGCTCAAGCTTGAGAAAATGTTGAGACAAGGAAGCGCAGGTAAATGAACAAAAAAAATGTTCTCTGGATGCTTTTCTCCTTTTTCTGCAGAGACTCCGGGGCGCCTGCGCGTCACTCATTATTCACATGTACCTGAATGGGTTAATCTTCCCTTTTCCTTATTTTGACAACCATGTTGATCTTTGGAAAAGGCCAGCAGAGGCACAGTGTGGCACCAGAGTGCGGACTGCTAACACATGGGCTGGACTTCATCTCGGCAGAAATTTCTCTCATACTTGCACGGGCATCCCAGCCAAGATCAACACCATGAGTTTGATTTTCTTCATCACGAACTGACAGCTTATTTATCTCCATGGAAGAACTTTCTAAGCCCTTTAGGCACCCAGGCAACTTAGGAGGCATTCACCCGACTGTTTAAAAATATTATTGCTTCATAAAAAATAGAGGTGAAGTTATTTCATTCCTGCTAGACTGATCTCCCTTTACATAGACATTCTGGTGACCCTAAGTTAGGATATTAGCTTACAACCAAATACTAAAAATACATGCACCCTCTGCCAACTGGCATTCTATTGTTCACAACCTTCTTAAGCCCAGGGCTCTGCTGCCAGTGCTAAGTTTCATGATGAGGCACACTTTTCATAGATTCCTTTCCAGTACTGCTCAGGAAGCCTCATCAGAATAATTAGGGAAGAACTTGTTTACTTCTGCCATGTCTTGCCATGGAAAGGATGGCTTCCGGTGCCTGTAGAACCGGCTAGAAACAACGCAAATGCCAGCCCCCAAGCCCCAGTGGGAAAGAACATGACCCCACGTTGCTGTACGGGACCAAACCAAGTGCAGCTCTGTCAGGCTCTCTCACGTAGAAGAAGTTTGCCACTGCTTGTGGGAAACATTTAAATCAATTTGCAAGAAGAAGATGACCCAGAAAATATGAACTGAGTTCCATTTTAGCCTCCCCGAAGTATTTTTGCTAGTCATAAATCACCTCCAGTGTTGCAACAAACAGCCATGAGGATACTAACCTGCTTTGGGGTGTAGATAGATGGGTCACAAAAAAATTATGTGAGCATAAGAACTGGGCTGGAGAAAGGGAGTGTGGAAGGCTTATTGGCTAGATTTGTCTGATGTCTGAACATCAGAGAAAGCCCCCATCTCAAAGCCGCACCCATTTCTCTGAGACATTATCTTCAGCTAAGAGTGCTTCTGGTGTTGTGATTTCCCATAACAATGGCAACGTTACAGCATGCTGAGTCCTTACTAGGTAGGGGCCAGGTGCCCTTTTCAGTGCCCTTCTCAACTCAACTTCATCATCTCATTCAATCCCCACCCCAAGCCCAGATTGCGCTCTGCTGTGTATAATGTTGTCTGCAGTTTTCAGGGAGGAAAATAGTGCTCAGAAAAACACTTCATCCAAGATCACACACTTCTACTTTTAGTCAGCCTAGATTTCTTCATGTATTTCTAAAATCCAATAAACAGAAGGAAAATACTTGCTCTTGTTACAAATTTGAAAACACAGCTCCACCCTACTTCGGCCCCGCCCATGTCACAGTACTCATTGCTTTCGATCTGCCGTCCAACCCGCCCAGTAGGATCAGATACGCCCCATCTGTTGTCTGAGTGTTTGTACATCTGGGCCTGGAACAGGATGGTTGGTACTCTGCAGTCTGCAAGAGGGACTCACATGCCCTCAACGACCCCCGGGGCCAGCATGTGAACTGGAGGTGCCTTCCATCCCTCCAGTGGGGCGACGCCTGCCCAACTTGCCAGTGTGCGCAAGTGTGCCCACGGTAGGCAGGCGTGAGCGATAGAGAAGTTTGCCCAGGAGGCCATTCAGGGAAGGAACAGTGCAAGTAGAAACATTCATGAGTCTTTATTCCCCAAGGCTAATAACTGTAAGAGAAAAAAGTCACAAAGTGAACATCCCAGAAGTTCCTAGGAAGAAGGGGTACAGCAAAGAACAACTCAGGCGAGCCAGCGCAGAGCATGGTAAAATGATTTGCAGACGGCCCGCTGCCTCTCTTGGGGGTTTTGGTAGGTGCAGTGTACCACTGACTGCGGGCTTCTGAGAAAGGGAAAAGCAGGTCTTACTCACCCGCATGCACCTTGCTCACTAGGACTAACCGAGATCCACTAGAAACCGCTGCTTTAGAAAACTGATGATACCATTCAAGCTCAACATTCATGATGTCTAAATGTAGGGGGTTTATTGGGAACTGGCGAAAAGTAAATTCTGAAAGACTTACTATCAATCAGGTCAGAAGTATTATTGGGTAAGGCGCACGCGCGCGTACACACACACACATACACACACACTCACTTTCACATCCGTGCCCAGCATGGCATTATGTGTACAGGGGTACACATTTGTTCTGCAGGATCCTTCAAAGTCCTCTCCCTTGAAGACATTTTCAAATGTTTCTCTGACATGATGCCGAATAATACGCAATATACAAGTCAGGTAACGTCCCCAGCACCAAATTAAACAGCTAACCGGCCAACAGATGGCAGCTCAAGCAAATCACTTGCTTATTTAAATAAGAACAGCGCTCAGTTCAGTTGTGCGCATTTGTCCAGAGAGAAGTTGACTACGAAATGAAATCAACTAACTTCAGAGTCCAGTTATTTGTAGTAGGCAGGGGAAATTACAAAAAGCAAAAGCGCTTCTTTTGTTCCAGGAACCCAAGGTGGTTCACAAGCACGGACATCCCCAGGACTTCTGATTTTAAATCACGAAGGTGGAAATGTCATTCACCCAGGAGGTTATTGATTAAAATAAAGAGCAGGAATGTTTTCTGCTTCAGCGTCACTTCTGCCGGCCACGTTACATCATTTAGATACTGAAAGG
>NDGM011053182.1:0-14029 GCA_002564305.1 Octomys mimax | reverse complement strand
GGGGATTGAACTCAGGCCTTTGTGCTTGCCAGGGAAGTGCTTATTCCACTGAGCCATCTCTCCAGCCCTCATTATGTAGCTTGTATTTATTTGGTACCGAGTCTCATTATGTAGCTTGGACTCGTACTGACCCTCCTACCTTCAGCCACTAGGATTACTAAGATTTCAGCGCCAGGGTTACAAGTGTGCACCACCATGCCCAGACTCTGTCACTGGCTCAGTGTGCCCGGGGGCAGGGCCGGCATGGCCGGCATGGCATGTGGTGCTGGGGATTGAACCCTGGTCCCTGCACTTGCCTAAGCAGGCTCCTAGTCCACTGAGCTATCTCGCTGGCCCTCAACCTTTGTGAAATTTGTGCATTTATAATTAATCATATCAGAGTTCTTCTTTCCTGCTGATATCAAGATGAAAGGGCCCAGGGTCAGGCCAAGTCCTCATTACCCACACTTACAGTGACTCCTATTCTCTGACCTATACTTCTTGAACAGCCCCATGGGTCTGGGAGCAGAACTTGAAATTCAGAGGCAGTTTTTCCTTGGTCCTTGTATGTCTCTAAGCATCTGAGCCCAGCTAAAAGGTCCTTTCCCTGCATGATGTAATTGAGTCCCGCCCCTGACAGCTCAAGTCAGTTCCAATAGACCGGCTGAATGCTCGCAGGTGGCAAGCAAGCCTGTGAATTATCACCTTCTTTTCATCTATTTGGTATTTGGCTCACATCTCAGGCTCTTATTTAAGGCTGAGAAGTTCTGGGAAATAGATGCTATTATCCCCCACCTTTTCTGAGTGGGAACACATCCAGAGGTGCAGTAAGTTACCTAACGTCATGCAGCCAGCAAGTGGCAGGGCCAGGATTTCATCATTTTACAACTTTATTGATGCCTAATCAATGCGCAATAAACTGCCTGTGATTAAAGTGTATGGTGTGATAAATTTTAACGTATCTCTACACCAAGGTTTTTCAAGCTCAGCACTATTGACATTTGGGGAAGAATAATTCTTTCATGGGAGGGGGGCTGTTTTGTGAATTGCAGAAGGTTTAGCAGCACCCTTGACCCTTCCTGGGAGTGGCAATAAAAATTCCTCTGGACATTACCAAAAAAATCTTTTAGGGGCGAAGTCATTCCCCATTGGGAACCACTAGTTGCCTCAGGCCATTTTCTGTTCCTGTAACAAGTTACCCAATGCTGAAAACTTTAAAAAGGGAAGAGGTTTGTTCAGCTTACAGTTTTGAAGGCTGAAAGTCTGATCAGGCAGCCTCCTCTGTTTGGGCTGTAGCAAAGACTCCCTTAGGTGGGTTACAAAAGATAAAGAAGCAAAAAGAGAACAAGTCACGTGAAGAAGGGAGCAAGCACTGAGGTAGGCTTGTAGCAATCTGCTATTGAGAGAACTAACTCACAAGACCAGTGCTGAACCCCTCAGAGGGCAGTACCTTTGAGGGACAAGTTCACCTTCCACTAGACCTCACTTTTAGGCCCGGCCACCTCAGCCCTGCTGTGTGGGGACCTAGCTTCCAGTGCATGAACTCTTGGGGGACACATTCAAACCAGAGCACTAGTGTTCATCCATGAGGCCAATGGTGTGATCAAAGTGAGAACACCCTCCCTTTCCTTGGTCACTTTTCTCTCTTGGCTGAGACAAAATACTTGAAAAGGGAAAGGTTTATCTGGCTCACAGTTTGTGGAGGTTTCAGGCCATAATCAGCTGGCTCCAGGGCAGGGCGGCATGGCCAGGTGGCAGAAGACAGCAAAAGTGGCAAAGCCAGAAGGCGGGGGTGCAGGAGTACAAGCCTCTTTCCTTCCCTTGTATTGTAGGGCGGCTACAAGCCCATGCCCACACCATCTCCGTGCCTTCCTCTTCCACAAGCTGAGGGTATTTACAAAGCAAAGACTCTGGCTGCCTGCTGAATCACTTAGTTGAACTGTTACACTTCTCAAGTTGACATAGTGAACAGCATCTTAGAAGGCTGCTCCTCCTTTTCACCCTGGGATGTAAAACTGCTGAATTACTTAAAGTTTCTAGACTTCAAGTTGACATGATGTCCCAACCACAACCCCCCTATTCTTCCCTTATCTGGTGGCTCTGCCTTCCCACATAACCTTGTCCCCAGGCAACTGTAGATCTGAGATTTTGTTTGCATTTTCCAAACTTTTCTATAAATGGAATCCTACAGCAGGTACATGGGTGCGGTTAGCTTTCACTAAGCATCTTATTTTGAAATTACCCCAGACGGCCTCCTGTACCAACTGCTGTGCTTTGTATTGCTAGCTGTCCTCCGTGGCAGAGTATATGGGCAGATCTCACTTTGACTATCAATTGTCTATTGGTGGCCTTGTGGGCTGGCTCCAGTTTTGAGTGATGACAAAGCTGTTCCAAACAGTCACATATGAGTCCCTTTGTACATACGTACTTTTGTTTCTCTTGGTCCAATGCCTAGTAACCATGGGAGCGTGGCCTTGAGGGTGAGAGTGTGCTTTCCTGTCTAAGAACCTGCCACACTGTTTGCAAGGGTCTAAGGCTCTGGCTTCAAGTTCAGTTCTTCTGGTTTCTACTCACAGGTTTTCTATAGCCAGACCCAAAGGAGGAGACCTACTGAGGTAGGTGCCAACCCTCAGGCAAGGGAGGCAGTGTGTGTGTGTGTATGGGGGGAGCGTGGATCATTTAGAAAAGTGTTGGGAGCGTGCATGGTGGTACATGCCTGTAATCCCAGCACCCTGGGAGGCTTATGCAGCAGGACTGCAAATTTGAGCCCAACCTAATTAACTTAGCAAGACCTTGTGTCAAAGTGAAAAATGGCTAGAGAGGTAAGGCAATGCAAAGACTCTGGGGTCAGTTGAGAGAGAGAGAGAGAGAGAGAGAGAGAGAGAGAGAACTGAGGAGACTGGATGGCAGGATATGAGAAACCAGAGAACCAGAGGACCCCACCTTATCCTACACCTCCCACCTCTAATATCCTAATGTTAACACTCTGCTCCTGGGAGCCTGGGGTCTCCATCATTCCCAAGATGGACCAAATGCCAGGGAATTGTGGCCAGTTCACATCTGGGAAGGATGCTCTGATAGAAAAAGAACTCAGCTATTCCTTGGAACCTTCTTCTGGCACATCAGGTTCCCCATGGTTGCTTTACCTCCAATTCTGTTTAACACCCCACAGTCTGTATCCACGAATAATATAGCTGGATCATAGGGTAAGCCCACAGTGAACTCCTGGAAAACCTAATGTGTTCATTCGTGTGCTCTTCATTCATACGGCTTCAGACCTCATCCACAAATTCTAATAAAATGGAAGAATGTTGACTCTACAGGGTAGGTCTGGAGAGAAGAACAGGATCTTTATAAAATACTTTCCTTTCTTTAAAATCCTTTAATAAATATTTTCAAAGTGATCTCATAACAGAATATAATCCTAAATTCTTGAGGGTCCTTTTTCAAAGCTGAATATCAACCTTTCAAGTAGGTAAACAAATAAGGGTACAAAGACTTTATTTTTCTTACTTCTAGAAAGGTAGAGATTAAATTTTTAATCCATCATTTCATTGGAGAACAGATTAACTGTCTGCAATACATGAAGAATTAGTTCTGGGGAAAATATTAATTTAGACTATTATGTCATTTTGCTCAGACATTGGCTAGACTTTTGGGCTTTTGGCTACCTGGGAACTTGCAGGTGAAACTCTTGTAAATCTGGCTCCCAGAAAGCATTTCTAGAATGTTACCGAGAAACCACTATCTCTGATAATTGAGACTAAATGTAAACTAGGAGACTCTTTTCACTGGGTATTTGCTTTATAATGCTCAGATTTTAAAAACCATCCATGTGATAAAAAGAATGCAGAATATGATTTGTGAGGAACCATCCATAATTCTCAATGCAAAGAAGAAAATACTGTTAACCTGTTAGCATGCATTTCACAGGTGAATTAATATGTATTCATATACATAGGCACATGAGTGACGTTGTAAGTAAATATAATGAACATATTTTCAGATGATTTCATTTTATTTTTGGTACTAGGAATTGAATTCATAACCTCATGCTTGCCAAGCAGAGACTGCACCTCTGAACTATGTCCCCATCCTGCCATTTTTCAATATACAACTCCTTGGAGACATCTTTCTGCCTTAACAATATGTCTCACTTGGTGCTGAAGAGAAACATAAGTGGTGGAGAGGCGGGGGCTGGTAAAGGCCTTTCCTAAGTATGTCAGCTAGCCTCTGCCTTGGGAACAACCAACCCCAAATCTTAGTGGCCGTGGACTACAGCCCTGTGTTTCTTCCCTCACAGAAGAGCAGGTGGTGTGAGTGCTGGGGGGCACCTGTGGGCTTCCCAGCTGATCGATGCTCTCCAGATTGCCTGGGCCAAAGCAGGTCACACAGCCAAGCCAACACTGTTACCTCAGCCATGGCACAGTAGCTTGCTGCCAAGGACAGTGACGTCGACTTCTTATCACAAGGTCTCCCTTGGAGGGCTTCGGAGGAGCATGTCACTTAAAGTAACTTCTTTTATGCCTGCCACAGTGTGAGGAGATATTTATCCTTAAGATCCTCATTTCGAAGATCATACAGTAGACTCTTGGAAGACTAAGTTACACGCCCAGGGTCTTGTGCTGGTGGGTATCTGGCAGGATTCAGGGTCAGGTTGTTTGCTAAGCCCAAGCATTCCAAGCTATGGACTCTAATGCTAGCATTTGAGGTAGGAAGGGTGTGTGTGTGTGTGTGTGTGTGTTGTGTGTAGGGGGGCCAGAGTGAAACAGTCCCCTAGCCATTGATAATGGAAGCAGTCAAGCAGGTGCTCTCAGGGAGAGAAACTTCCTGTCAGGATAAGTCATCTGCAGGTGGGAGCTGTGTCAGGGATCCAGGCCTTACAGAAGTTGTTCCTGGCTTTTATATAAAACATGGTCCCACTGGGGACATCCCTAGGATCAGGCTTCTTCCCCTCTCTAAACACACAAGAAATGCTGTATTTCCCTGCCCAGCCTCCTGGTTGTCTTGGCCTGGGTGAAACACAGGGTCACATGGAAGACTGGGGTGGGGCGGGGGCTAAGAGCTGCTGGTGGACTCTTCTGGCTTCCTGCTCCTTTGTTGCGACATGTGAGAGGCATGGGGGGGGGGGGACACCTAGAAAGTCACCCAAACCGATATGATGGGCAATAGATAAATTCTGTGAGCAAGACATCAACCACTGTGGTGGTGCCACCTGGAAGAGGGGGATGTTGGTTATCACAGCACAGCTTGGCCTGGACCGGCTGATGTGGCCTCTTCCAACTACCCTCTTAATTCTTCTCTGGAAGGTTACTCTCCAGCCAGCCTGCAAATGTCCTCAGCCTGGATAGTAGACAGCCCACCTCTGTGCAGAGCCCCTGGCTTCTTCTGAGGTGCAGGATGGAGTCTTCCTTAGAAGAACTACAGCAGAGCGCCTGTGTGACATTGGTGTCTGTCGTGGGCCAAGAGCAGCTCAACTGGTAACAGGTAACAGTGCTACAGCTGGCATGCTAGCCCTGTGGTATAATTTGCATGGCAATGTCCCAGGCTTTCCAGGGCTGCCATTGGACCAGTGTATGGAGCTCCCCTTGTGCTGGGATTGGGTGGGCTCCCCAGGTGGCCCTGTGCACAATTCCACCCACACCTCTGCCCCCATGAGTTCAGCAGACAGTTTCATAGCGATTTTAATACTTATTAATCCCAAGGCTGAGAGAGAGAGAGAGAGAGAGAGAGAGAGAGAGAGAATTCTGTTAAAAGCAAGGCAACCGTACTGCTGAAATTAACTCTTTTGAAGCGAGCCAGAGCTCAATACTTCACCCTGACCTGGCGCTGCCACTGCTGGATGCCATGTGATCCATCTCCAATCTTCCTCAAGCGTGGCCTGAGAGACTTCAGCCTACCAGTTGAGTTCATCGGGCTGCTTTTATTTCTTAACCCTACCTTCGTTTCATCTGCTATTTTTAAGAACACATGTGGCAACAATACCCACATAGCCTCTGAAGCTATCCAAGCTCCCGCTACAGACTTAAAAATAAAAATGACAGAAAATTCAGGTACGGAAGTAATCTATATTTAGTTGTTATTAAAGTTATTGATTGCACATGCCACTGTCATCTTCACATCTGTACCTCACCTTTATCAATGCCCAGTTCTTTTTCCCTTTGTGGCTCATACAGCAGGAGAAGATGGTGTCCCTTGCCTGATAACAGCGTCTGTGTAAACTCTGTATGGTGAGCTTTAAAAGGCCCTCAGGAAACACCCAGGGAGATCCTCAGGACAGACTATTAAGTGAGAGATACTGGATGTAATTCTTTATAATGGGCATTCCTTAATAGGTTATGGCTGGGTCCATTAACCTTCCTCGCCGGGCTCATGGCACAGACTTTCTTAGTAAGAGCATTAATCTCGGCTAACGAAGGCGCTTGGGAAGCTCCCTGACAGCCCAGGGCTATGCTGAAGCTCCCTTTGTTCTCAGGCACCCACCTTGCCTGGCAAGGAAGAGCGTTAGCTGCCAGCTCGCTCCCTTCCAGCCATGCAGGACAGTCCCAAGACACTTCTGATGTCCAACTACACCCCATGCGGCCACCCAGCACCCTCCTGCAGCAGCCTTACATGGGTCCCCAAGGGGAGTTCACAGGTGGCATGAGCCAGCTCCTCCTCAGAGAGGCCACTACCAAGTTTGTCTTCTGCCCTGCAAATAAGGAAAGGGAAGGAAGGAGGGAAAGGAAGAAAAGATAGGGGGGAATGGAAGGAAAGAAGAGGGGAGGGAAAAGAAGCAAGGAAGGGAGGGAAAGAGGGAGGCTGCTTTCCAGACAAAATTTAGTTTGGAATGGGTGATATGAGTGAGGAGACCAGGGCGGCTTGTGAGAGAGAAAAGGGGTGAGGACAGCATAGCCACCATGTGAGCGTTTGGGGAAGACCCCAGGCATCAAAACCCAACAGGGGCCTCTCTGAGGACCTTTGCTCAAGGCCACAAATGAGTCATTCAGGGATAGGTCCTGTGAAGTGTAGAGAATTTTTATTATGTTGTTTTAGGTTCCTAAAACTTCCTTTAACATGAGTCTTGCATGTTGCCATTGTTTCATGCATGTTTCACCCCCCCATCCTTGGATTTAAAAGTGCATGCAAATACAACACAACCCTCTACGGGTTCTTGACCTCATGTCATGTGGTCTTATCTTGGGAAGTTCCTTCTGGTGAACCAGATCTTCTCCTTGGGCTGGGGAAATACCTCAGCAGAAGAAGTGCTTGCCTAGCAAGTGCAAGGTCCTGAGCTCTATCCACAGCAGCACACACACACACACACATACACACACACACAAAAGTATGCTAGGTCCCTTCCTTAGAGCACCACTTTTTCCAACAGATGTGCTAAAGAGCTTTATAATTTTTATTTTATTTTTTATAGTTTTGGCACAGAATTTGGGATGGAGCACAGGGCCCTCATCCTGAGCTACATCCCTAGCTGTTGTGCACTTTGTAATTTTGAGACCAGGTCTTCCTAAATTATTATATTTCCCAGGCTGGGCTCAAACTTGGGATCATCCTGTCTTAACCTCCCAGGAACTGCAGGCAAACACCCAGATGCCATAAAGGCCACTTCTTCAGTAGGTTGATGGCAACCCTGCGGGCCCCTCAGGGCTTCTGTTCCTAGATAAGAAATCTCCCATCCTCTGGCCCAGTCCTTAGAACAGCAGCAGAACATTTGCTGAGCACATAGTACTAGAGCAGGCTCTGAGCCGTCCCACTCTGTGCTCTTGAAGCCCGATGAAATGTGCACTTAGACTATTTGATGAGGAATGTCAGGCTGCACAGGCCAAAGGAAGCCCCGAAGTCACAGACCTGGGTCAAACAGTTAGTGCAGGGTTTAGAGATGCAACCCAGACTCTAGGTGACAGGTCCCAGGGACCTACTCCAGGCCCCGCTACACCTACTGGGCTCTCTGTCCTCTCCTTAAGGGTAGTTTCCATCCTCAACATTGCAGACATGGGAGTGGATTCTTCCACTGCCTGGCCTGCTGTGTGCACAAAGACAACACAGTGTTGAGGGTACAGTTAGCACCCACTGATATGCATTGAACAAATGGAAAAACCTGGGATTTAGCAAGCTTGAGCCATCCCCTTGCCCCTCACCTTTATTGTCTTCCTCCCAAACTCAGGCTCCTTGTCCTGAGACATGGTGGGAACCAAACTGGATGTGGACTTGCAAGGGAGAGCTATATCGACCCAAGAAACAATGCCTGTATTTTTGTCTTTGTCACAACTTTCTTGTTCTGTTATGCTATTATTTTAGTAACAACATAATGTAACAATTAGTTATAATTAATGAAGAATATGATTATAACATAATTGAGAATTGAAATGGAAAAGCCTGGCCATTAACCACCCTACAATTAATACTTCTAACAAATACACTTTCCCTGTGGAACACTTGGGTGCTGTTGGGCCAACAAGATGGGGTAAGAACACACACCTGGTGATGAGGGCATCCTTTCAGGCACCTGACACCCCGTCGTCTGCCAGCATCTGCTGTCATGGAAACAGCTAATGGTCCATTCCTGTTGCTGCTTCCTCCAGGAGTATGACATATGAAGACCCGAGGTCTCAGAAGGGTGCAGAGCATAGCTCCCAGCTCAAAGTGAGCCTGGACCACCTAGACCAGGACGGGGCGGTGAACCCACACCATGTAGTGTCAGGGGACAGGCAGGGAGGGGAGTGGTGGGGAGTGGTATGCAGACACCTCAAGCCTGGAGGCTGCCAAGTTGTTTCAGAATGAGGAGCCCTCTGATCCCAACACCCCAATCCTTGGCCTTGCACTGGTCCTGATTTATTCATTAGAGTGGAGCTTGCACTGATGGGCTGGCTCCGGCCTTTAGAAGACAGACCCCGAGAGGTATTCAGGGTGGCAGCCAAGCCTAGAGAAGAACCACCAGGGAGGTGGGCTGGCAGAGGTAGGTCCCTCAGGCTCTCATTTTGGGGTTCCCTGCTAACACCACCTGCACAGGTCCCCAAATGACCTGTCTCAGGGCCCCCAGACTGAGCTTCACCAGAAGTGATGAGGCCAGCAGAGTGGGCGCAGCACCTTATTTCCTTTAAGCACAGCAAATCCTGATCTAAACCCAGCAGGCTCAGCACCTCTGATCTCTGAGTAAAGCCCTACCGCCTTTAACAAAATTACTCCAGGGCCAGGATTTGCATTTGGCCTGGGGCTGAATTCTTCTTAGGAATGATCAAAACCCTTAAGATGAGGGCCTTCTGATCATCATAAAAAATGTCTAATAATTTACCTTTTGACTTTTATAGTACTTACACCAACTAGAATTAATTTCCTTAACTTTGACCCAGGGAAAGGCAGAGGAAGGAGACCGCTTTTGAAGTGGGAAACGGACCAAGCATTCCATATACTGCGCAGATGGTGGCAATGAACCAGATTCATTGCTTTATCGATCGTTTAAGGAAAAAAAAAAATTCACATTGCTCAGAGATGTAAAAATGCACAGAGGCTGACCCTTCTAACAAAAATCCACTTTGTATATTTGTATAAATTGAATCACTATGCCCTGCTGGAGATTTTTCCACAGCACAGCATGACCCTGTGTCCACCCTATCAGCGGGGATGGGCTCCCCACCGAGTGCTCGGTGCTGTCTCACACACAGGTATGACATCCGTTGGTATCTTCAGCGCATAGGTTCCAGGACCCCCTGAAGATACCAAAATCCAACCAAGGATGCGTCAGCTCTTCATGCAAATCCGCTCAGAATTTGAATGCGACCCACATGCATTTCTCTAGCCTATAAATTACCTCCAAATGACTTACAACACTTGATACAAGGCAACTACTGCAGCGATAGCTGCTATCCTGTCTTATTTAAGGATTGAAGACAAAATAAAAGGTCTGTGTAAGTTCAGTACAGATGTGATGTTTCCCCCTAATATTTTGGATCCATTGCTTGAATCCAAGACATGGAGGCCATATTGTATTTAGTGCCCTCTTTGTTCCACAGAAAACACACACCCTATCTCTTCATTGTGCTTGAGTCTGCACTCCACGGGCCAGGACACATGTGACTCTTGGCATCCAGGGCACTGTGGGGCTTAACTGTAGCTCATGCTTAAGTTAATTTGGAAACCAGACCCAAGTTCCTACATGTGTGGACTGCACTCTGCCAAGAAGAAGAGCAGCCGGGCGCAGGAAGCGGCAAGCGGGGGAAAGCAGAGGAGCCAGTGCAGGTGGGGTGGGACTCCCAGCCACCTGGCTGATGAGGTGGGGCAAGAGCCATCCCGGAGCAGAAGGGAAAGCTTCTCTGAGGATCACACGTGTGAGCTAAGCTACAGAGAGGATGAGAGTGGAGGGGTGGAAGGAGGGGCCTCCCATGGCCTTTCACCTGGAGGAAGGGGTTTGGATGTGACTGAGGAGTAGAGAGACCAGTGAGGAGTCACAGTGCCAGACCAAGCCCTTCAGGTGTGAAGTAGGGTCAGAGGATTCAGGAAGGGCGGGGTCAGCAGGATGGCTAGAAAGACTCACCTCAGCAAAGATGGTCCAGCTGTGCAGGTGGAGCCTTGTGAGCATTGCAGTCCCACGTGGGCGAGGGACACCTCACTGTGTAGCTCTGTGTCCAGACCCAGGGAAGAAAACATGAACCTGTGTACTGTCATAAAAGGGACTCGGCCAGGTCACACTTTTGCCACTCAGCCATAGACTTAAATCTTTTTTGTGCTCACAAATTTAGATTATTTTTCTATTTTTAATAATTAAAAAAATTTTTTTTACTTATTTTAAAAAATTATTTATTTTTTTTGGTGGAACCGGGGATTGAATTCAGGCCCTTGCGCTTGCCAGGGAAGCACTTATTCCACTGAGCTATCTCCTTGGCCCCCCTTTTAAATTTTTATGTATTTGTTTATTTTGTACAGGGGGGCTGGAGAGATGGCTCAGTGGTCTAAAGCACCTGCTCAGACAAGCTTAGGCAAAGCGTAGGGACCATGGTTCGATCCCCAGCACCACATGCCATGGCAGTCCTGTTCCCAGAGTGGGCTGACCTGGCCACAAAAAACAAAACAAAACAAAAAAAGAACAGAAAAAAAATATTTGGTACAGGGTCTCTGTGTGAAGCCAGGAGCCACACAGCATGTGGTACCAGGGATCGAAGCCGGGTCCTTGTGCTTGCCAGGCTAAGTGTTTAGACTGCTGAGCTATCTCTCCACTCCCTATTTCCCTATTTTTAATCAGCTGACTATTACTCCCTTTTAGTTTGGTACCAACACTTATTTGTGCTCTTGTTTGTCTATGTGAGATTAATCCAGCTTGGAAGTTGTTTCAGGTTTGGGAAATTATGAATAAAGCTGCTAAATGCAAAGCTGCTAAAACATGCTGGTTTTAGGGTGAATGCAAGTGCTTCATTTCTTTTGGGTGAATAGGTTGCACATATGAAGGAGATGCTTGATTTTATAAGGAATGACCAAAGTGCTTTCCAAAGTGGCAGCACCACTGGTATTTCCACTAGCAGTGTGTGCGAATTCTAGTTGCCCCACATCTCTGGCAAAGCTCAAAAGAATTCTCACAGGCACAGGTGTGTTGTTCACATTTGCATTTTGTCTTAGTTACTCCCCTCATTGCTGGGACAAAATACCTCGCCCCCATGACTCTAGGGAAGGGAGACTTATTGTGGTTCAGTCTTCCCTGGCTTCAAGGCAGGATGATGCGGTGGGGAACATGGTGGAGGAGAGCTCATGGCCAGGGGGCAGGAAGCAGAAGGAATGAAGAGAGGAACCTAGAAGGGAAATACTGTAGCCAGGGAGATAGCTCAGTGGCATAAGCACCTGCCTGGCAAGCGCAAGGTCCTGAGTTCAATTCCCTGTTCTGGAAAGGGCTGGGGGAATACTCTTTCCCCAAGGTCCCACCTCTTCTAGCCAGGACCCCTCCTAACAACACATTTAGATATTAACTCATCGGTGAATGAATCCACCAATGAGTGTGGCACCCAGTCAATTGGAGTGAATAATTCTGGTGCACATCAAGAGTCAGGAGCCAGGTTTGCCATCACAGCTGTGGATTAAGGTGAGCAAGACAGAGTCACACTGTGGAGACTGGACAGATAGAGCAAGACTGTGTTCCCAGCACCCGGATCATAGCTCAGCTCCGGTGCACAGGAAGAATCAGAGAAGGAGAGGCTGCGTGCATGTGGGAGACACAGAGAGCAGAGCCTGGGGCCGACCTAAAGGAAAGCGACTATTATTGGTTACAGGGTCTCGCTACTCAGTTCAGAATCCTAGTGATCCTTCTGTCTCAGCCTCCTCCGCGGAGGATAATAGCTGCTTTCCCTTAGGTCGGCCGCAGGCTCTGCTCTCTGTCTCTCCCACATGCACGCAGCCTCCCCTTATCCAATATAAGTCAATCAATTCCCCAAAGCCTATCTATGATTGCGTGGGGCTCTTGGGGACATCTAGACATAAACCACAGCATATTTCCCCATTGACACTGCTGAGTCTCCCTCTCTTGTGTGGCATCTGTATATCTTTGGTGACAAGATTGTCCAAAGCTTTTGCCAATGTTTCATATTGGGCTATTTGCCTCTGGCTGTGTGATGAGAGCTCTTATGTCTATGCACAAGTCTTTCGTGTGATACAAAATTTTCAAATATTCTCCCCCAGCCTGTGGCTTGCCTTTTCATTCTCTTTTTAGTGTGATTTTCATAGAGATAAGACTTTTAAACTTTTATTTATTTATTTATTTATTTATGTATTTAGTACAGGGTCTCACTATGCAGATCGGACTCATGTGATTCTCCTGTTTTCAACTTCCCAAGTGTTGGGATTACAGGCGTGCGCCACCATGCCCAGTCTCAATAGCCATCTCAGCATACCTTGGGGGTGGGGCCAGCACAGCTGGCATGCGGGGATCAAACCTATTCCCTGTGTCTGCCTAAGAAGGTGCTTTAATTCACTGAGCTATTTGGCCAGCCCAAGACTTAAACTGTAATGAAATCCAATTTATTCTTTTTGCAGTGCTGAGGGTTGAAACCCTAATTTATCAAATTCATTTGCTTCACAGGTCTTGGTTTATTGTCTTAGTTAAGAACTCTTTGTCCAACTCAAAGACAAAAAAAGATTTTGTTTAAGTCTTTTTTTAAGTTTATACCTTTTACACTTATGGTGCCTAAGCCCCATTTTGAGGTCATCTCTGTATTCAGCATGAGACACAGGATGGCATTCTTTTTTCCATATGGATGGTTGATTGTTCAGCACCATTTGTTGAAAAGAATTACAACTGTTTAATATTTTGAAATAAAATTTTCTTTTGTCATCTACCCATTTTTCAATCAAGGTTTTTGATGACTTTTATTACTTTTGAAGGTCCCTTATAGATTTAGAATATTTGTCAGCTCTTTAACGTGCAGAGGGACATGGTGAAGGAGGACTGCACATGGCCAGTAAACAGGAAGCAAAAAGAATCAGAGTCAAGAAAGGAGATACAATGCAGGGGAGATAGCTCAGTTGTCTAAGTGCCTGTCTGGAAAGTGCAAGGATCTGAGTTCGATCCCCGGTGCCACTTGCTGTGCAGGTTCCAAAACCAGGTGTGGTGGCGCACACCCGTAATTCCAGCTCTGGGGAGGCTGAGACAGGAGGATCACTAGGAGTCTGGGCTGAGTAGTGAGACCCTGTAACCAATAAATAAATAAAAATTAAAGAAGGTACAGTGTGCTCAATGTGCTCTCCAGCTGCCTCTCTCTCAACCTTTGTCTCGCCAATGTCACCTCTTGGGGGTTGTCATGCAGAAGTCCCAACTCCCATGTAGTTGGATATCATTTCTTCCTCCAGAATACCTGACACGTTTAGGAAGAACTTCTAACTCTCTCACCCAAGAATGGATTTTAAGAATGGATTTCCTTTGCTATTTTATTATTTGATGTTCGATAGTTAAGTTTTTAATCCACCTATAATTTATTTTGCTTCAGGGAGGGCTTAGAGATTTGGTTGTAATTTCCACATTGCTATGTTTCCTCCTTTTTTATATGTATTTAAAAAATACAGTTGTGACAATAATTTTTTT
>NDGM011053178.1:0-20890 GCA_002564305.1 Octomys mimax | reverse complement strand
ATCTTCAGTGCAGTTGCTTAGTTCACAGGTATCAGCATATATAGTTAGTCAGGGTGACAATCCAATCTCCTTGATCAGAAAATTTGGGATACAATTGAGTTACCAGATGGTACCGTACAGGTTCTCCTATATCTTGAGTCCTCACTGACCTTAAAAGCTAGGGTCAAAATGTTGGCTGTCCTTACAGCCCTTCTTTTTCTCTAATGTTTGGTCTGCAAACTTAAGTTTTAACCCTCCAGAGGAGAAGCTTATTATTATTAACCTACAACATAGGCAGTTGAGCTTAACTTCACTATCTGGATGAATATCAAACGTCTTAGACATAACATGGAACAGATATTTTCCATCAAGTATTGATATATTCAACTTTAAGTCCCTCCAGAATATGAAGAAAAAAATTAAAAAATAGGAATAAAAATTACATATTTTTACACAGAAATTTAGATATCTAACCATATGCAGCCTTGTACTAGGACAGTCCTACAAGTTTTAGATTGATTGTTGTTTGGGCCCACAGTAAAGACTACATTTTTTTTATGGGGATATAGGATGTTTCTCTGTAGTTCAGGCTAGCCTTGAACTCAAGGAAATCCTGCCTCAACTTCTGAGTGCTCAAATTCCAGGCATGGGCCACCACGCCCAGAAAGACTATATTTAGAACACTAAATGAACACATTTTCTATTAAATCCATGCCACAGAAAAATGTTGCAGTGGTCTTTGAAACACAGAATTAGTTGTTAGCAACAATTCATGTTTGCCTTATGATCACAGTTCTGTCTTTAATTATCTTTTAAAACATATTTAACAAAATCTCTGCCACCCATGGTATCCACCTACCATCTTGTCATTTGACCTCTTTTCCTGAATAAGTGGACTTGCTGTGTGGTTTCATATTCCAACTGCTTTGTTGTTCCAGCTAACGTGCATCTATGGTGGATGCAGCTAGTACCTGAAGTTGTTGAGAACACTTCCATGTGTGAACACCCTGTGTCCGGAGCAGAAATCTTGTTTCCATTCTTTCTGTTTGTCATGTGAAATTTTCCCCCTGTCCAGCCTCTGCCCTTCTGGACAGGACGACTGTGGTCATCTTCAATTTAATTTCCTTTTCTTCCTGTTCTTCTTCTACTTTAAATCTTGTCAGTTCTTCCTGAATGGCTGTGTTTCCATGTACATGTGTTCTGTCTTGATTTCTTCTGTCCCTGCCTCACCCTCCCTGGGCCCTGACAGGGTCCTCCTACATTCCGGTGCTTCTTCCTTCATTATTATTTGTAAAGTGCATAATAGACCTCAGCTGTGTCCTCTCATTTAGTCTTTTTGGTTTTTTCCCAGCGTTGATACATTTATTATTACAAGGTTTACCTTCATATTACGGGAAAATTAGAAAATTTCCATGTGTGCACTTTTCAATATTTAGTTTCTCCACCAAAAGTATAATATGACTTACATTTCATATTTAAATCTTAAATTATATCTCAAGGAAGTTCGATAGCTTTCCTTATAAAGACTTTATTTATTCTATTTTTTAAAAAATTTTAATTCATTTTAATGAGAAAAAAGATAAAATAGCAAAACAGTTTCAAAACAGGTTAGTAGGATGTTTATAATAATTAATACATTGCATATTGTTGTCTTCGTTGTAGTTATTCAGAGGACAAAATGCAGACATGAGATCTTGTTTAAACAATATTAGTACAAACTTTTATTCTCAGTGAACTAAGAGAAAGTAGCTGTAATCTATCCTAACTCATATATATATATATATATATATATATATATATATATTCTCGCCTCCTTTTTTTCACAATGAAATTCTCTTTTATTTACACTTTTGTGAAGTTAGTAACTCATGACACTAGGTTGCTTAGCAACTGATAGCTAACCTTAACCAGACAGGATGTTCATCTCAGGAGTGAGGTAGCTTGTTTGCTTTAGGCACTTGGCCAAGTCCCACCTACATATATTTGATGGATTTCTTCGCTTCCTAGTTCCCAATATATCCCCCTTTTCAGTTTTGTTTTTCAGAGATGGGTGTTCCACTGATTACTTTTTATCATTACCGTAGCTTAACTTTTTTAAAAAAATTCTTAATTTTTTTATTGTTTTATATAGATATATAGATATCTGTTCATTTAAAACTATTCTTACTTCTTACTGATTATAGGAATATTTTTGAAATTTTTCAGCACATGATCTTGTAGTGTTCAAATAATGATAATTTTATATTTCACTTTCAAAGATTTCATTAAATTTCAATAAAACTTCTAGGAAAATACTAAGTAGTCATGGAAACCCGGTATCATTGTCTTGCTATTGGTATCAGTGGGGTGCTGCTAGCATTTCATCATTAAATGTTAGGTATGTTTTTATGTCATGATGTTCATAAATATCTTTTTCTTTCTACAGTTTTAACCAGAAGCAGATATTTCACTTTTATCAATTGCCTTTTGACCTCAACTGAAGGGTAAAATGTAGTTTTGTTCTTTTAATTGTTTTTGTAAATTAACATTTTATGCATCTCCTAATGTAAGATGAATGATTTCATCAATCTCAGCCTTGAGGTACGATGTCAAACAGGCTAATATGGGTAATCCATGTGCTGCTGGCTCATGGACCTACAACTGCACAGCACAACTCTCCTACTGCTCAATCCCAAACCTTCAGGATTTTGGTACTTCCTGAAGATACGTAATAGTCATGCAGAAAGTACTGGTCTTCCGACCCTAGCTTTTATCCATGCAGGACAGCTGTGGCCAGTCTCTTCCTGCTGCTGGTGGCACCCTGCGTAAGGACCCAACCACTTCAGAAAGGTGCTTTCTTCATTGTGGATCCATTGCCACAGGTTCCCACAGCCTAAAGTCCTCGGGACGTTAAATGCTCAAACCTTTCTGTGCTACCGGTTCTTGGCTCGGGCTGAGAGACAAGGGTCCATCCTCACTCTTTTTTCCGGGATGCTGGGGATAGAACGCCTGTACACTAACTGGTAACGTTGTCTGCCAAGCCAAATGGATAGCTGGTAATCCCCAGGGCGTTGGACAGGTTCACTTAGATTCTAATGCTAACGGGGTTCAGCTACTACAAGGTCTTATTGAATAATTAATATTATACCATTTAGTTAAATTTATGCAGTTATTTAATAGCACTTCCTATTACATAATATAGTCTCCCCAGCCCCTGTCACTTTCATGTCTTTTGAATCCCACTTCTTTCCAACCCACCACTTCCCTGACTGCATAGCTTGCTTGCTTTCTAACAGTTTTGTAGTTGATTTTTCTAGAGTGTAACTTCAATTATACCCATAGGACTTATGGAACTTCACATTTCTAACCTTTTTTTGCTTGAAAAAATACCTTAATTTCCTTTTCGTCTTGAATTGTTACTTATGGATGAAATTCTGGAATTCAAACTAATTTCTATCTATTATTAATGACATTACTCCATTATCGTTAGAATTAAGATTACCTAATTTTTGTAACTTTTAAAATAATCTGTATTTTATACTTTACTGTTAACTTTTGCAGACTTATTTTTATATACTTTTGAGCATTAGAGAAGCTTTTTTTCTCTGGTGAGGTATCTTCACTCTTTGGATATACTAATACTAAAATATGTGTTTTTTAACATTCATATGTTTATTGATATGTGTGTTACTGGGATTATTTTCGTCCTTTTCTGTTCATCTGGCCTTTCTTGTTGAAATGACTGTCTGAATATTCACTTTCCTGAATGGCTCTTTATTTCTGTCATTTTTCTTTCACAGATTCTGTCATATCTATTATTATTCATTTTCCCTATGACTATTTTTTAAGATCATAGGTTTTATTTACCAGCTCTTTCAATATTTTTGCAGTGGCTCCATTAATTTTCAAGAGGTCATTTTATTTTCTGATTATATTATCCCTTTGTTTATATATTTATCATCACCATCATTTTCAAATCCCCTTATGGACATCTGATTAAAAATAATTTATCTAATGATTCTTATTTCTCTAGGATTTATTGCTCCATTTATTTATCTAAGTACCAAGAACTCAGGGCCTTGTGCTTTTCAAATAGGTGGATGTGCCTCTGAGCTATGGCCCTGGCTGTCCCATTTATCTTTAACTTCATTTGTAGTTTTATCTTGTTGGAGCTAATGACAAACAAAACAGAAGTGTACAAAATAAACATTCATGCTTTTCTGTACACTAAAAATAAATATAATTTATGATATTTATAATAATGTAAGTTTATATGTAATTTATATTACAAACTTCATATAATTCTTTTATGGTACTAGCTTAGTTTTGGCTCTAGCTTTCTTCTTATTTTGTGGCCCATGCATGTGCATGCTTGGGAAGGAAGAATTTACTCAGACATCCTCAGAGCTTGTCTTGAGGTTGCTTAGCTGATGCTTAACAGCAGGCTTTGTGCCACAGTGAGAACAGGAGCTGATGGGAAGGGTTGTCTGGTGTGTGCAGCTATAGTGGGATCCCCTGCCGGAGCGGGAAGGTTTTCCTCTGATGCACCAGCCTCCTGCTCTGCCTTTGCCAGACTAGGGTTTTTGCTCATGTGTGAGTCTGTCCTCCATCTTTCCCTTTTTTCTGTCCTTTGGAGCAATAAAAACTGGGTTGGTAATCCCATGTTTGTGAGTATGTGCTTTAGGGAATTGGGTGGAGACTTAATTAGTTTAGGAACTACCTTACGATAATAACTCTCAGTATCAAAGCTCTTCATTCCCCAAATAAAAGACAAAGACTGACAGATTTAATCGAAAAATCAAAATCCAACCATATGCTTCCTACAAGAGACACACCTCATGCAGAAAGAAACAGACTAAAAGTGGAAGGATAGAAGATGAGATTACATGCAACTGGAGCCTGAAAACAAACAAGAATAGCTAGTTTATTTTGGGGCACAGCTGAGTTCAAGCTAAAACTGAGTAGAAAAGAGAAAGCTGGCCACTCCCTAAAGATAAAAGATAGAATTCAACAGGAAGATACCTATTGTAAATATAAATGTATTGAATGCTGGCAATCTAAGTTTCATAAAACAAAAAATACTGAACCTAAAAGACAAACACCAATACAATGATAGCAGAAGACTTCAGTACCTGTTCTAACAAATAGACCAGATAATCAGACAAAAATTAAGAAAATTATCAGAGTTCAACCACATCATTGGACAAATGGGCTTAACAGTATCTACAGTGTCTCATCCAACAACAACAGAATACACAATTTTTTCACGTGCATAAGAAACTTTTTCCATTAGCTACTATGGAGATTTTAAAATTTTTCTCTGAGCAGTGTTTTGCTAAGTTTTCCTATGATTTTATACATTTCAAGGCATCAATTTCCATGAAGTTACTTATATTTTCATATGAAAGTTTTTATATAAAACTGTGCTAATGTACAAATTTCATGATATTAAATTAGCTTTAAATTTTTCTTTCTTCTTGATCCACTGTATTAAGTGTTGTCACATTGCATTAACAGAATCACATTTAGTTCTGTTTATTTTCTGATTTAATTTCTTAAATATTCTTTTCAGACTGTATCCTACCATTTATTTTTTCATATTTAATTTACACTTCTTTTTAAATAGTGTTTGATCAAAATTTTAGAAGCAAAGTTCAGGTTTTTAAAAATTTAAATGCAGAACAGCACAAAAGTAAATGTAATAAAAAATGGCTATTCGTCTCAGTGTAGTTTGAGCATCAACTCACGGAATATTGAGTAGAACATGGGTTATAATTTGTGCTTTGATCTGTTCTATATACTATATATGATGGAGAATTATCTGTACTAGAAGCATGGGTTAACTGATCAATGGGTGCCCTGTTCTCTATGAGGACACATACAAGATTTTTAGAAAAGTACCCTATTCCCATAATTTATGGTAAATATATATATTCAAATAACTACAAGAACAAGTACATAATTTGTCTTGATGTATTTCAGAGAACATTTGAAATCATACTAAATATTTTTTGAAGTCAAAATTTATATCAGCCACAAAGCAAATCAGAAAATATTCAATAAAAAGGTGATTCCACCATGTCATCATTTATAAAACAGTTCAGTATTTCCACAGGGGTACTTATAATATGTATTAGTGCAGTCTAGGAGATTGCATAATAAATTATTGGAATTGGATTGTGCTGTGTTATAAGCATGTTATACATCAAAGACATTTTCCTTTCTCTAATAAACCTCAATCTTTATGGCCAAAAAAAAAAGAAAGAAACTTTTTCCACAGTGCACCATATCTTGGTCTATAACATATGCTTAAGTAAATATAAGAGAATTTAAATAATCCCCTGCAATCTATTTTTTCATAGTGAAATGAAACTAAAATTCAACAGCAAAATAAAAGATACAAAAACATGTTGATTGAACAATACATTACTGAATAATAAGTCCATTACAAAGTAATCATAGAAGAAATTAAAAATTTCTTAGAATGAAATAACGGTGGAAGCATGGTGTCATATGGCTGATCTTGATGACTTGTCTTTGCTTGACTGAAACTGTATTTGAACAGCTCCACATTTCCCTCCATCTCCAGCTTCAGGTAAACAACTTCACTTTATGTGTCTGTGAGCACAACGACATTGGATTACTTCACAGAAGTGAAATAATATATATTAGTCTTTCTGAGACCAGCTTATTTCATTTTATTAGTAACTTGAACATATGACAAAATTTCCTTTATATATCTTTCTGCCAATATTGTACAAGGACTGATTTGCCTATACCCTAACCAAACTCACGATATTCTGGGTCATTTGTTAAGGTAATCCTAGCAGTTTTGATGTAATAGCTCTTTGTAGCTTTGAGTTGCATTTCCCAGAAAATGTTGAACATTTTCTTAAGGTGTTTATTTGCTGTTTATATGTCTTTAGAGAAGTATCTGCTCAGGGTCTTTGTCCATGCTTTAATGTCTCTTTGTTTATTCATTTGTTTATTGAATGGTAAGAGCTTCTTATGTATTTTGGATATTAATTACTTTCACACACATGGTTTGCAATGTTTTCCCCAGCCCATAGATAGGTGTTTCACTTTGTTGCTTAATTTATTATAGAACCACTTACCTGTTCTTGTCTCTTTGTTTTCTGTGGGTTTGGATTCGTAACAAAAATTTTTGTCTTGAAATTCACTATTTAAGATTTTATCCTATATTTTCTTATAGAAGCTGTATAGCCTTGGATCTTACACTTAGATCTCTAATCCATTTGAGTTAACCACTGTTTATGACATAAAATACAATAAACAGAGTCTGTTATGACTCTTTTATAGGTATGTATAATGTTTTCCAACATATTTGATGATAAAAACAGTCCTTTACTAATTTTATAATTTTGGCACCTTTGTGCAGGTTCAGCTGACCATATATTTACTGGTTTATTCTATATTCTGTAACATTGATCTACATACATCTTTATGCCAGTAGGATACTGTTTTATTACTATATTTGTATTTAATGTGTTTTGGAGGAAGAATACAAGGAAAATCTTTCACTTTGTTATTCTTTTCTAAGTTTGGAGTCTTTTTGTTGAATTCATTTGAACTTTATGATTTTTGTTTTTATTTCTGTAAAAAATACCATGGAGATTTTTAAAGGGATTGCATTGAAACTTTAGATAACTTTGGATTGCATAAACATTTTAATAATATTAATTTTTCTCACACCATATATAAAGGATATTTTCCACTTATATGTGACTTCTTTAATTTTCTTAAAAATGTTTTTAATTTTTAAGTTGAAAGTCTTTCACATATTTGGCTTAGTTTATTCCAAAGTAGTTTTCAATATTCTATTTCAAAGGAAAATGCTTTCTTAATTTCTTTTTTGAATTATTTATTTTTAGTGTACAGGAAAGCATGAGTCTGCATGTTCACTTTGTACAATTCTGTTTTGTTTTTCCTTAGTTCCAACATTTTATCTTGCGGTCTAATTAGGATTTTCTGCATATCAACCCAGCTAGCTCTGAAAGGAAGATTTTATTTTTTCATTTTCAATTTGCTTGTGGTAAGCAAATCCAGTATAGAATGAATAGACATTGAGAGAGTGAGCTTCCTTGTCTTGTTTCTATTCTTAGAGGAAATTATTTCCATTTTACATTATTGAGTAACATGTGATTTTTTAAAAATATATTTTTAAAATATCCTGTTTATTTATTTGGTACAGGGTTTCACTACACAACTTGGACTTGGAGTGATCCTCCTGTCTCAGCCTCCTGTGTACTGGGATTGTAGGGATACTCTACAACCCTTGATTTTGGTGACCTGCACAGCAAACCCAGGACAGGCCAGTGCAGCATGTGGTACCAGGGATCAAATCTAGGTCCTTGCACTTGCCAGGTAGGCACTTACATCACCAAGCTATCTCCTCAGCCCCAGGAAGTTGTTGTTGATGGACTTTTTATATACGGTCCTTATTACATTGAGGTAATTTCTGTTTTTGAGCATTTTTCTCAAGAAAGATTATTGGAAGTCATCAACTCCAGTTTGCTGCATCTAGTTAGATGATCGTGTGATCTTAGGCTTTTGACCTTTTAATGCACCTTGCCTGTCACCTTCACTGCTTTTCACCTCTGGGAGAAATCTCACTTGATTATAGCAGATGATCCTGCTAATGTGCTTCTGGACTCAGTTTGCTAGTATTTTGTTGAGAGTATTTGCATCTAAATTCACCAGGAGTGAATTTAACTTGCTTAAAGTGGCTCTGTTATTAGAGTAATGCCGATCTCCTTAAATGACTTGAGTTATGTTCCATTCTCTTCAATTGTTTTGGAAGAGTTTGGATCAAATACTGTTAACTCTTCTGTAAGTGCTTGTGGACTTCACTACAGAATCCATTTGGTTTGGGGCATTTTTGTGATGAGGGAGTAATTATTGATTATTGATGCACTCTCTGGTAGTTACAGGTGTGCTTATGTCTTCTACTTTTCATGATTCAGCTTTGTAAGTTGTCTACTTCCAAGAACTTGTCTATTTTTCTAGGCTATTGAATCTGTTAGTGCATTATTATTCCTGCTAGTCTTTTGTAATCTTTTTATTTCTGTGATATCAATTGCAATGCCTTCTGTTTTCATGAGGTTTGTCTTGCTTACTTTTCTCTTACTGCTGAGACAAAACACCTGACACCCAAAATTAAGGGAAGAAAGTTTTATTTAGCTCTCAATTAGTGGAGGTTTTAGGCCATAATCAGGTGGCTCCAAGGTGGAGCAGCACATGGCAGAGGGCAGCCTTTCATGGCGGCAGACAAACAGCAAAGAGCAAAGGGACAAGCAGTGGCTGAGGCAGCTAGCAAGTCTCTCCCCCTTCCCCACATTGTATTCAGACTATCAGCCCCAGGACGGGTATAGCCCTTTCACCTATAATCCCAGCATTGGATCATGAATTAATCACAACCCTAGAAGCCTGCCTCAATGACTGCATGAGTCTGTGGAGGGACAATAAGTCACAAACCATAACAAAGTTTGATATATTTGAGTCTTCTCTCTCATATTAGTCTAACTAAGGGTTTGTTAATTTGTCCATCTTTATTTTTTTTAACAGCCTCTTAACATTTCTTGATTTTTTACTAAATTTTCTCTCCTTTATTCTATTTGTGGCTTTTAAAATCTGTATTACTTCCTCCAGTTTGCTAATTTTGAGCTTATTTGTTCTTCTTTTTCTAGTTCTTTGGGATATATTTCTATTTTTTTATATATATATTTCTTCACTTGTAATTCAGGCACTTAATATTGTAACTTTCTGTCTCAGTAGTTCTTTTGCCATATCTCTGACACTTTGGTAAGTTGTTTTCTTATTTTTAAAATTTATTTCCTTTAAATTCCTTTAGATTTATTCTTTAGTTCATTCTTTATTCAACAGCATACTTGTTTAATTTCCACCTATTTGTAAATTTTCCAGTTTCCTACTGTTACGCATTTCTAATTTTGTTTTATTGTGGTTGGAAAAGATACTTGATGTGGTTTTATTCTACTCTATTTTATTAGGACTTGTTTTATGACTTGCCGTATAATCTATTCCAAACAATATTTCATCGGTGCTTGAAAAGAAAATAGTCCATGTGAATATGTGTTAGTTCCCTTTGCTGGATCGTGTTGTTCAAGTCCTGCATTCTTTTATTGATATTGTGTCTAAATGTTCCGTCTTTTAAAGTGGGGTATTGAATTTCCTGCGCTTACGATGACCCTTCATTTGTCCATTCATTTCTGTTGACATTTGTTTCACTTATTAGGGTTGTTCATTGGCAGTTGCATATCTTACTGGTATATAAACTCTCTTGTTATTATACAATGTCTTTTGTTTTGTGACAGGTTTTGACTCAACAATTTACAGTCTGTTAAGAGTATGACTATTCATTGTTTCTTTTGGTTGCTGCCAGCATAGGATATCTTTTTCTACTTTTTAAATTTCAGACTACATAAATTCTTAAATTTCTGATATATATTTAATTGGGTTTCAAGTTTTAAAAAAATTTATACAGCCACTTTGTTGTTCACTTAGAGAACATAATATATCTACAAACGAAATGATGACTGCAAAGAATTACTGCTGCCCTCTTATTGTTTTCTATCTGACAGGTAGCTTTTTTGTCCCTCTTACTTCCCATACTCTTTCTTTGCATTTTATCAATTTTTTGTAAGAAAATACTTAGAGTTTATCACTCTTTTTCATTTATGCATCTTATGTATGTATTTATGGTCACCATAGAGCACTTATAAAGTGTCCTGCAATCTATACAAGCTGATAATAATTTACTTTCTATTGCATATGAGATTCTCTTTTCTCCCCAAACATTTTCATTGATGACATAAGTTATATGTACTTAAATTTGCATCTTATTTGAAGCTGCTTTACCAAGTATCACGGGCATTATGGTTTGTGTCTAGTTGTCCCCCCAAAGACTCATGCAGCCATGGGGTGGGAACTTCTAGAGTTTGAGATTAACTTGTGATCCACTGGGATTGAGTCTTAGTACTGCTGGGATTATGAGTGTGAGCTACACTCACCCTGGGGCAGATAGCATGAAAGCAATTTAAGGGATACAGACTTCCTCTCGGTTGACACTGTTGCTGCTACTCCTCCCTTGGCTCCTCTTGCTATTTGCCACCTCCATGAATGACTGCCCTCTGCCATGTGCCATCTGCCTTGGAGCCAGCTGAGTATGGACTGAAACCTCCAGTAACTGTGTGCTAAATAAACCTTTCCTTCCTTCATTTTGGGTGTCAGATATTTGTCCCAGTAATGAGAGAAGTGTAACTTAGACAATGGGCTAGATAGTTTAATAATACTAAACATTTCTTTTTTAGAATTTTGGTGTTGAAACTCAGATTTTAGTGTTGGTGTATAAGATTGTGTCGAAGACTGTCTTTTTGATATGCAGATTGTTTTTTCCTTGATGTATTTTCATGTGACAGAAAGATAACTGGATAGCCTTGTGGGCTGTTCTTATTAGACCATAGCTTTTAACTCATCTATGAAGGTTCCACTTGTACAGACAATTTGCCCACTGAGGTCTCACTGCAGATACCATCAGTTGGGTGTTAGATTTCAAAATATGTATTTTGAGTGGTGGGATACAAATATTCAATTTATAGTAATTGCCTATCCATCAACCCATTTTCATAATCTTTTCCATTTTGCATTTTAGCTTCTGTAATAGAATTAAAAGTGAGTTCCATACGACAGTCATTGTAATGCAGTATTCCATTGTTGTCTCTATTTATCTTTAAAAGATAGCCTTTTATTTTCATTTCTTTTCATGCACTATCAGAAATATGTTTTATTATACCTTGAAAGACTCCCCTTATGACATTTTTTTACTTTAATAAAAATTTTACTGTTTGTTTTATGTAAATCATGATACCAAATCCTTTGCACACACAATTTTCTTCATACTTAGGCTAACCTGTGTTGTTAGTATTATTTAGTCCATTTTACAAATAAAGATTGTCATAGAGTAATGCATACTATTAAGAGTGGCAATGTCATTATTAACTATTACCTATGGAGTGTGTCATTCATACTGCCTTTGTCCAGATATTTGTTTGCTTTATCCCCACTAAATGCACACTATTTGCTTAACACTGCCTTTTTTCTTCTATTAGGTACTCCTAGGTTCTTTTACTTGTAAGACATGCCCAAAGATTGTAAAGCAGATCAAATACCATTGAGCTCCCTCAGGTTTTGTCTTTTGGAAATCTCTTTATTCAGAAGTTATGACACATAGTTTTGCCCCATATACTAGTGTTGTTTGGTGATTTTTCTTTTTCTTTCAACATTTTTAACATATCATCCCATTCCCCTCTAGCTTGAAAGCTTTCTGCTCAGAAATTCACTGATAGTCCAATAGACCTCCCTTACATGTAATGAGTTATTTTTTTATGTGATGTTCTCAAATTCCCCCTTTCTCTTTTACTTTCAAAAAAATTGATTATAATTTTCTCCCCATATTAGGAAGTTTGGGCCATTATTATTTCTCTAAATAATATTTATTTCCTCTGCTTTTGTCTCTTCCAATACACACATTTTTCACACCTGGTCCTTTCCTGTAGTGTCTTCTGCTTTCTTCACTCTCATGTTCTTCATGCCTCTGACTGGGTAGTTTCTGAGAAGCTGTCATCGAATGTGCTGATTTTTTTTTTCTTGATGAAGTCTACAATGGATGTTATAGTGAGTTTTGTAATGTACTTATCATAGACTTCAGCTCGAAAATTTCCAGTAGATTTCATATTGATGGTCTCATTCTGTATGTGGATAATTGCCTTGAAGTCACAGAGCATCTTAATGATGGTTGTTTTGGATCCTTTGCCAGATAACTCAGACACTTTGATGTCTTTAAGTTTGCTTTCTGGAAACATACTATATTTTTATTTGATCATGCTTCCTTGTTTCTTCACTTGCCTTATAAGTTTGACTGTGATGCATACCTTTGATATATAGCCACTTGTATCTGTCAGGGTTTTACTAGAGGAATGGATAAAGCACAAGATGTAGAAATGTATAAGAAATTACGAGATTGACTTATGACGGCCAGACACGGAGTTAGATGTGGAAGCTTGCAGAGGGCATCTGCACACCTGAGACTGAAGGATTCAGTGCAAGGTCTGGAGCTCACTGTAGTGTTTCACACAAGTCCATAGTAGGGGGTTGAGGGTTTGCAATGGAAGGCAGCATAAGGAGGCCGATTGGTCTGCAGTGGAAGGCGGCATCAGGAGGCCGATTTGGTCTGCTGTGGAAGGCGGCATCAGGAGGCTGATGGGTATGCGACACAAGGCTGGTGAGTCTACACCAGAAGGCTGAAGGATGCAAGGGGGAAGCCGAAGAGTCTGCACTAAAGCCAGGAGAGGACACCCAAGCTGACAGCAGAGACCAGAACTCCTCCCAGAAGATGGAACTCTCCAGCCTTCCTCAGCTCCCTTTCATATCCTTTAATTAATGAATCACTCTAGTGTGGGGCCTCCATACCCTAGGGTGTGAAATTGCAGAGTGATTTAGTTAAGCTTTTATCTTCTCAAGTTGACACAAATGATCAATCACTGCACTACTCCTCTTAGTCTTTGTTCAGGCCAGGTGGATATTCTAGGGACAGCTTATGCATTTCCTTTGGGTGGGTCCTGTCTGGACTGGTCTAGTCCAGCAAGATTCCCAGGAGGAGAGATTCACTGGCCTCTCTCTTTAAGAGTGCAAAGTCTCTTGCTTTGTAGGAAGCACTGTGGAACTGATGGAATCCCTTACATGTCCTTTAGTCTCAGAACCCAAAATTTAAAATTATACCTGGTCCCATTATTGCCTCAAATTTTGTAAGACAAAAACCAGTCCATAGAGTAATGCCTCAAAAACTCATAACGATAAGTGGCTTTGGGTGCTAATATCACTCTCTGGGGAGATAGAAGGCTCAAAGCCATGTTGGCCTCTGTCTGCTGTGCCACACATACCCTTTCAGCAGCTTCAAGACCCTTATCGCTCCCTCATTTCCACTGTCCCTAACAGCCAGGGCATGTCAAGTCCAGTCAGTATTCTGAGAGAGGTGAGAGAGAAAGCATTCCCTCATAAAACTTGAAAGCTGTCCTGTTGGGTACATCATCAATTTTCCTCTCCCTAAGGAGAAGTGGCTAGTTAGGTTTCTCCCATTGATTTGGGCTGAGTTGGTGGGGAAAAGGGTCTGTGCCATGTGAATGTGTGAATCCAATCTTTGCTTTTATTCTCGGTGGGCTCAAACCTTGCAGTCTAACTACCCATCAGCAGTTAGATTTAGGCCAGGCAGTAATCAGTCCCTAAGGAAACCCCTTTTCTCAAAAATCCTGAATACTGAGTTTGTGTTTCAGTCTTTTAGTTCTGTCTTCAGGTAGGGGCTGAGAGCTGGGAATTTTCTCAGTGATGCCCTGGTGTTGCAGGCAAATCTCTGAGTTGTGCTCTGCTGAGCATGTGATTGTTATGAATTTTCCTGCCAGTTGGAAGCAGCTGGTTTCTCTTACCTGAAGCATAGAAGCCTCTTTACTTTACATGGAATGCATCCATGAAAGACTATTCAGCAGGTTCCTGTATAGAGGAGGACGACATAAGTCTTCTCATTCTTTGTTTTGCTGATCACTTGTACTTTATATTTTTAAAGTATATATTTCAATAGATATGCTTCATATATATTTAAATGGATATGTGTTAGATTGTATCTTCATCATTTAAAGTCAGTGTTTTTGTCTTTTCAAATGTTTTGATTGATAAACTATGAGCAGACAATATTAAATTTCCTCTTATATATGGAGTTGCTCATTTCTCCTTGGCCTTCAAAATAATGTTGATGTATACTTGTGGATGTGATGGTGACTTAGAATGTCTACCGAGATTCAAATGACTGCACTAATGGGTAGGAAATTACAGATCACATATGCTATTATAGAACCAAGGAGTAAGAAATGTCTTTTTCTGATATAATCTGGCAGTTGCTTTAATAATGTGTGAGAGAGGTGAAGGACTCAGAAGTATTTGTGGACTCAGTATTCCACAGAGAAAATACCTTGATCAGTTGGTTAACACAACTGAGGCACATGAATGAGTAAGTGAAAATCAGTAAAGAAAGGAATAAAAAAGTAATGTAGGGTCTGTGAATTCATGAGATTTATAGAGGGTGGAAATTATTATGTTCCTTGAGCTAGGACATTTTTGATGTAAAGACAACCCAACTGCTAGCAGCAATATATTTTCTTCAAAATTAGCTGTGCTTGCTTACTAAAACTGTATAATTGTGCTGGCTAATTAGAGAAAGCAAGTGACACTGAGTCACATTAGAAATCTGAGCGCTGTGCATCAGGTGCTAGATTTTATGTGCATCACGAACTCACAGCTAAGTTCTGTCTTTGCTTTCCCGGCAGCGGTCTTATTTTTGACTGTCCGAGTGACACACTGTATTGTGATTAATCACTGTAATTTGTCTCCAGCAAGTTTTAATTTCATAGTTACAGAGTGTATAGGTCACCATCTTCTAACAGACACACGTCTAGTTAACAAGCACATGTGATACACTGCATTTTCTGTTGTTCAAGAATGCATTCACACAGGGCTGGCGAGACAGCTCAGCAGACTAAGGGCCTGCTTAGGCAAGCGCAGGAACTGGGGTTTGATCCCCGGCCCCACTCCAGGGCACGCTGAGCCAGCACCAAGTCTGGGCATGGTGGCGCATGTCTGCAATCCCAGTGCTGGGAGGCTGAAAACAGGAGGATCACTATGAGTTGGAGCTGCAGAGTGAGACCCTGTGCAAAATACATTTAAAAAAAAAAAAGAATTAATTCAACGAATTCGGTAAATTAAAGCACAGATGCTCAAACAGCAGCAGTAAAGATACGGAGAATTATGGTTTTTCTTTCAAGTGCCTTTGGGCTGACAGCATTAGAGTGTAAATTAAGATGAAATTTCACCACCACATTTAAAAATTAAGCCCATGCTGTTTTCATTTTATTTATCAGTATTTACTTGCGTTTTTTAAGAGACAAAGGACCAGAATAAAGTTCTTTTAAAGCACATTTAGTGGGGGCTGGGGAGATGGCTCAGTGGAATAAGCGCTTCCCTGGCAAGCGCAAGGGCCTGAGTTCAATCCCCGGTTCCAGGAAAAAAAAAAAAAATCTAAAGCACATTTAGTGATTCAGATATGATCATTATGTCACTCTTCCCCACCCTTAATAGGGAGAGGATTTTGAGTCTCCAAATGTTTTGGAATACAGTGCTTGGGAGTACAAGAGCAGCATTCCTGGGGCCTTTCTCTTATAAAACTTATTTTATCCCCTGGGAGGGGAGGTAGACATTTTACTTAATTTTTTTCCCCAATTTCTCAGTTGAGATGAAGCACAGAGCTATTATAGGATTTGCCCAGATTCATGTCTGTATCTTTTACAGACCTGATGTTGACATTTCTGGTTTTTGGTGACCTGCCCCACTGGCCAGCCTGGGGTCAGTTTCAACATATAATGTTTATTTATTTATTTATTTTTTGTATATTAGGGCAGGGCATACAGCGTGTTCAGGTTCTCACTACTAGATTGGATTCATGGTGATCCACCTGTTTACAGCCTCCCAAAACCTGGGATTATAAGCCTGCACCACCATGCCCAGGCTCAATTGCCATCTCAGCATGCCCTGGGTGTGAGGCTGGCACAGCAGGCCCAGGGATCAAACTCCTGGCCCCTGCTCCTACTTTTAGGTGCTTTAATCCACTGAGCTATTTGGTCAGCCATAATGTAGCTTTTAAAGTTCACTGTCTTTGAACACACAGGCAAGATGATCTTCACCTCCACCTTGAGCCCACGGGTCTATCACTGTGACTCTGAAAGGATCCATTTCCATGTCTACCACATTTTGACGCCAATCGTTAGGCCCAGGACCCTGAAGCTCGTATGTTTGCTCTCCTCTTGTTGTATACTTGGGAAATCAATGATACTTTTAACGTTCTCATTTTACTTCATACAATGGCAATGATATTTATGGCTGCAAACAATGGAAGCGATGTAAACTGCTTAGTGTCCTTTGGTGGGTCATCTGTACTCTAATTTTTCTGAAAGTATGACACGTGCTTTTGTGGTCTTTGGCTCTGGGTGTCTCTGCTGCTCGTCTGTTTATTTGAGCTTGAACTTATCCTGCCTCTCTTACAGAGAATATTCTCAGAAGCCTGGGCTTGTTCTAGTGATGTTTCTCTCCTGCTCTTTTAAATTTTATTTTTGTTAGTGCTCCTCAGTTACTTTTCATTCCTGGCCTTCCCCTCACTCCATCTCTGGTCCTCTTCTCATTTGCTGAAGGTCTGTCCTCCTGTCCCCTGTTACCTGTCTTTTGTTTTGCTCTTTAATTTATTTACACTTTGCATTTCTCATATAAGAGAAACCATGATAGAGTTAAGCACACATCTCTGGTTTATTTCCCTCAGCATTATGGTCTCAAGACACATCCATTTTCAAAAAAATGACTCAAGGCTTTCCTTCTTTAGAGGAGCACAGTACTCCATTGTTTATAAACACTACAATTTCTTTAAGTTGTCCTAAGTTGATGACTTTGGAGATTATTTCTAAGATTTAGCTGTTATAGGTTGTACTGCTATGAACATTAGTGTGCATGGATTGCTATGGTATGATATCTTCAACTTTTCTGGGAAGATAGGTAGAGGGGCAGTATCTGGGGCCAGTGGCAGGAGGATGGAGGGCAGGAAAGGTGGAGGGATGGGACAATAAGTGCCACAGTACATGGGAAGACAAGCCTGAGTGTTCTATAGCGCAGTGTGGTGATGAAGTGCAGAAAAATCTATTACGTAGTAATTTATAAACAATTACAAGACAGCCATTCAAAGCTTCCAAAATGAAGAAATGATAAATGTTTAAGGAGTTGGAAATTCTAATTATCTTAATTGGATCATTGCATATTGAATATATGTCAATGAAAATAAAAAAGTAAAAATTTTACTGTCAAAAATTTGCTTCTGAGGACCAGTAAGATAGCTCAGCCAACTGAAGTGCCTGCTTAGGCAAGTGCAGGGACTGTGGGTCAATCCCTGGCACTGCATGCTGCACCAGCCCTGCCCCCAGGGAGTCAGGTTGTGGCACAAGCCTGTAATCCTAGCATGGAGGAGGCTGAAAATAGGAGGATCATTATGAGTCCAAGCTGCATAGTGAGATCCTGTGACAACCAAGTACACTGTGAAAAAAATTTGTTCCTTAGATTTTTGTCATCCAATTAAGTGAACATAGGTTCAATCCTATGTTTCTTCAGATCATTTTTTAAGAATTTGTTTCCTTAAGGCTTATAATACATTAAAATAGCCTATAGGATTCTTTTTGTCATTAGAAAAAAATTTTAAATGTAATTTATTTCAATGATATCATTTAATGATAATCATTGAAATGATGTTTGTTTTACGAGGACATTTAGTATTCAGATATTAATAACCTACATTATAGTAAAGGTATCAATGGTGCTAATTTCATTTGCGGGACTAAACATAAATTCATATATGTTTAAGGTAATTTAGCACTGATAAACATATATGTACAAAAGTATACAAATTGTACATGAACAATTACATTTTCTAGAATTTCTTCATTCTTGGTCTGTTTTGGTTTTAATATATATTTGTTTTTGGTTGAATTAATTTTTAGAGTAGGTTTTTTTGTTATAACTATCTAGAAGTCATTAAGGATTAGTTAAAAATTAGTCTGTAATTATAGTATACTATCCCACAATAAAAAGAATGATAAAATGCATTACCTCTGTGTAATCATTATGAAATTCAAAATTATAAAACCGTAAATGTATTTGTAGACATAGATAAAATAATTTCACTCCTAGCAATATTTACTGAGGTATTTCCAAGGAAAATTTAAAACGTATAAATTTTATATTTACAAATCTTCTTCATGGAGCAGTAGAGAACCTAGATATACAATAATTTGAAAAAATTAATTATGATTTATGAGTAGTATAATAGTTTATAGCTAATAGAGTAATAAGTTATTAAAGCAAAAAGTGGAAAATTTTTTGGTTATAATTGCTAAATCATGCTCATTACAAATTTTGTAGAAAATAGCATTATATGAATATATTTGTTGTTTGGATAATCACTTCAAAGAAAATATGAAGAACATCAAATATTATGTCCAATCATTATAATAGCAACTTTCTAAGGTCATTTAATGTTAAGAGAGTTTTTAAGAAAATAAAAATGACAAAATAGGGCCAACCAGATAGCTCAGCAGACTAAAGCACCTGCTTAGGCAGAGTGCAGTGACCTGGGTTTGATCCCTGGCATGCTGTGCCAGCCCTGCCCCAGGGGTGCACTGAGACTGCAATAGAGACTGGGCATGGTGGCATGCACCTGTAATCCTAGCGCTTAGGAAGCTGAACACAGGAAAGTCACTATGAGTCTGATCTGTGTAGTGAGACCCATAGACTCTGTACTAAATACATAAAAAAATTGACAAAGTAATGAATCAATAACGGAGGTTATGTACACTACCTTTATTACTGCAATATAGGTAGAGTTCTTTAATCTTATCTCATCCCTATACAAATGTCCCCTCTTATATTTCTGTCCTAGTCTGTTTGAGCTGCTAAAAGCAAATCCCATACACTGATGGTCTTATAAGCAATGGAAATCTATTTCTCATAGTTGTGGTTTATGGGAAGGCCAAGATTACAGTGTCTTGTAGGTAAGTGCCCATGTTTTTGGTTTGTAGATGGTGCCTCTGCCTTTGTTGCTGTACAGTGCAGCAAGCCAGCCCTGTGAGGTTGCCTTCACCAGGGCACTAGTTTGTTCATGAGACAGAACCTGATGACTTCTCAAAAGTGTTTCCCCGCCCCCCCCCCCGAACTCACCACTGTAAAGGTCAGGATTTCATCACAAGAGATTTGGGAAGATGTATTCAGATGGTGAGTTGCATTTGTCTTATATACTTCCTTATGATTACTGACCTATTACTCTCTTTTTCTCTAATACCCAATAATTTTTTAAAAATAAATGCATTTGTTGGCTTGAAGGTTTTTTAACTTTTTACTAAGATCTAATGAAACACATATGCCTGATTTTAACTTTGGAGGTAATATTTAAAACCTATTATTTTTTTCTGAGACAGGATCTTGCTATGTAGTGCAGGCTGATCTTGAACTTGCTTATGTAGCGCAAGGTGATTTGAACTCATGGTAATCCTCCTGCTTCAGCCTCCCAAAAGCTGGGTTTACAGGTATAGTCTACCATGCCCAGAAATACTTATTTTTTTAAATCTTTTTTTAAAGCAGAAAAGTGTAACCATGAAGTATAAAAAGAATATATATATATATAGATATATATATATAATAGTTAGCATAGATGTATAGCTGCTTTCTCTTAGTTTAATGAGAAGAAAGTTTTCAAATAATAGTATGTAGACAAGATATCATGTGTACATCTTGTACTATGAATAACTACTACAAAGAAAACAATATTCAATGTATTAATTATTGTAACTGTCCTACTAACCTGTTTTGAAACTGTCTCATTGCTACTTCTTTCTCAATAAAATTATTTATAAAAAGTAAAGCTATATGCTGACCTGTAAAAGGCTCAATTCAACAACTTTGGGCAATTGCCAGCTGTGCTGATAAATCACTACTGTTATGGAATATTGGACTATATTGTGTTATTTTGCTGAACTCAAGTACCTACAATCTTTGGACTGGCATCAAGTATGAAAAGTTCCTTTAAAGAATTCTCCAATTATAGCTTCTTTAACTACAATGGAACACCCATCTCTGACAAAACAACCCAAAAAGAGGGATATAAATAAATGATTTTTTTTTTGGTATTTTTAAGGGAAGGTTTTACAGGGTGTTCAGGGTCTCACTACTAGATCAGACTCATAGCGATCTGCCTGTTTACAGCCTC
>NDGM011053168.1:0-11470 GCA_002564305.1 Octomys mimax | reverse complement strand
TGCTTTGCTAAGCTTGTTCTAAATAGGTGTTTTAGACCACTGAGCCATCTCACCAGCCCCAAAGCTCAGGGTTTTGTTGTTGTTGTTGCTGTTCTGTTTTGTTTTGTTTTGTTTTTGGCGGAACCTGGGTTTGAACTTAGGCCCTTGTACTTGCCAGGCAAGTACTTATTCTACTGAGCCACTTCCCAGCCCTTGGAGAAGCTTTTTAATTTGATATGATCACATTTGTTGATTCTTGATATTATTTTATGTGCAATTGTGCTTCTATTAAGACAGCCTTTGCTAGGGCTGGGGAGATAGCTCAGTGGGATAAGTATTTGCCTGGCAAGTACAAGGTCCTGAGTTCAATCCCCAGTACCACCAGGAAAAAAAACATTCTTTACTGATACCTATGACTTCATGAATTTACTTATTTTATCCTCAAAAAGATTAAGTTTTTTTTTCCTATTTTCACGTTGAGAGCTTTGATCCATTTTAATCCTTTTCAATTTCAGTTTAGCATGTGGAAAGAGACACAGGTATTGATTTAGCTGCTGCATATGCACAATCAGTTTGCCTAGCATCAGTTATGAAAGATGCTATCTTTCCTCTAGGGCGTGATTTAGACCAATATCACTGACAAGAGCTAAATGTGCCCGGGATAATTTCTGTTTCTACCTCTGTTCTGTTCAGTTGACCCATATGTTACATTTTGTGCCAGTACCATGCTATTTTTATTATATTAGCTTTGTGATATTACTTGAAGTTAAAGTTGCGCTGCCTGCTTAGCTCCTATTTCCCAGGACTGCTTTTGCTATCATGGCTGTCTTCTACTGCATATAGATTTTAGGGTTGTTGTCTCTAGTTCTGTGAGGAATGCTACGTGAATTTTGATTGGGACTGCACTACATCTGAATATGAGTTCGGAAACATGGCTGCTTGGCTCTGACTATCCAAGAACAAGAGATACATTTCCATTTTCTGATGTTTTCTTTCATCTCATTTTTCAGAGTACTAAAGTTTCATTTTACAGGCACTGCACTTTCTTGGCTAAGATAATTTCTAAGTATTTAATTTTCTTGGTTCTGCTGCAAATGGTACTTTCTCCTAAGTTCTTTTTCCGTGAGTTCATTACAGTTGCAAAGGAATGCTACTGATTTTTTTGCGTTGACTTTGTATCCTGATACACAGTTGAGTCTGATTATTAATTTTAGGAGTCTTTTGGTGGAATCTTTTGGGTACTCTATGAAGAGGACCATGTTGTCTACAAATAACGATGATGAAACATCTTTCATTCCTATCTTTAAAATTTTTTTCTTGCCCAATTGCTCTATCTAATATTCTAAACATGGATTGAACAGGATTGGTGATAATTGGCATTCTTATATTGTTTCTGGTTTTAGGGGAATGTTTTCAGTTTTTCCTCAATTATATAACGTTGGCAACAGGTTTGCCATAAAAATCTCTTATTGGATTGTGATAAGGTTCTTCTACGCCTGTTTTCTTCAGGGTGATTTTCAGTAGAGATGAGAGTTTTATCAAGGGCTGTTTTTGCATCTGTTGAAATATATTGTAATTTTTGTCCTCACTTTGGAATATGTGATGTATTAAATTTACTGATTTGTGTGTGTTGTACCATTTTGTATTACTGGGTCGAAGCCTTCTCAGTCATGATGTTGGAGATTTGCGCCAATGTGCACACGGAAGATATTTACCTATCGGTTTCTTTTTAGGTTGGCTTTTCAGTCAGTGTAATGTTATCTTCCTGGAATAATGTTGTAACTATTCCTTCCCTTCCAATTTTATTAAAGGATTTGAAGGGCATTGGCATTTTTCTTCCCTTAAGTTCTGGCAGAATTCAGTGGTCAATGCATCAGGGCCATTAGATTTTTGCTTCTGCTTCCGTTTCACTGGATGTTGCTGGAATTTACATCACCATAGATTAGATTTGTTGATTCATATATATCTAGTAATCTATCTATTTCTTCAGGACTGCAATTTATTGGTACAGAGTTTTTTTTTTAAATAGTTGCAAATATCTTCTGGATTTCACTGGTGTTCATTGAAATTTTTGTTTTTCCATATTTATTGGCATTAATTTAGGTATTTTCATTTTTTAGCTTAGAGTTTTATTCATTCATTTTTACTTTTAAAGAGAATAAAAAGTTAAAAATTAGAAACAATACAGAATTTCACTAAACAAAATGATAGGAATTCAACAATGGTGGCTGATGAGATTTACTATAGTTGTCTGTTTTGTTTATTTTTTCAGAGAACCACTCTCTGAGTCATTGATTCTCAGTATTATTTTTAGTCTCAATTTCATTAAGTTCTGCTTTTATTTTCTTCCTTGTACTGGCTTTTAAATTGGATTGTTGTTTTGTTCTTTTGGAACTTGAGGTGGGACCTTAGGCCATTTATTTGGACTCACTTTGTTTTAGCTGATGTAGACATTCACATCTGTACATTTCCTTCTTAGAAAGGACTGCGTTTATTTTGTCCCATAGATCTTTGTATGTTCACTGGCATTATCATTTGACTCTAAAAATCATTTTTTCCTTACTTTTGTCTGTGACCATTGATTATTCAAGAATAAATTATTTAATCTTCTATATACCTGCATGATTTTCGACTTCTGTTTTCCCATTGATTTCTGTTTGCATTCTATATCTGATTTTATAGAGAATATAAATTTGATCCTTTTCCATTTACTTAGACATACTTTATTGGATAATATGTGGTCTATGCTAGAGAAAGTTTCACAAACCTCTGAGAAGCCTGTGTGTATTGTTCAACACAACACTATGTAGTTGCCCTATGAAATCCATTTGTGTGAAGGATTGGTTCAAAGATGGTATTTCTTTGTTTACTTATCTGATCTGTCCATTTATGACACTGAGGTATTGATGTTCCCCACTATAATTGCATGGACATTTATCTTATCTTTTATGTCCAGCAGTTGTTTCATAAAGTTGGATGTGCTGGCATTTGGTTCATTAATTTTTATAATGGCTACTTCTTCCTCTTGAAACATTACCTTAAATATAGTGCACATTTTTGCTTCTTGTGATCAGTTTTGGTTTGAAAGACACTTTGCCTAAAAGTGGGATCACTTTTTTTGAGGTTCCCATTGCATGGAAAATTGTTTTACATCCTTGGAGTTTTAGGTTATGAATTTCTCTTCAGATTAAATGTGTTTCTTGTGTACAGCATGTGATTGCATTTTGTTTTTATGACCTGCTCTGCCAATCTGTGTCTTTTGATTGAGGAAGTGAGATGATTCACAGGAGAGTAATTATTGGAAAGCATTGGCTTATTCCTCCATTGCATTATGTTTTTCTGCTACTGATTACTTTTTTCCCTTTTGTTTAACTTTTCACCCTACCTGATATATTTAGTCTATTAAATCTTTGACATTGTTGATATCTTTTTCTCTTTCTAGGATAGCTGACAATTTTTAAATTGGTTTAGGGGTCATGAATGTCTTAAATTGGCTTTTGTTATGGCACACTTTAGATTTCCATTAGGGTTGAAAGATAGTTTTATAGATACGTCAGTGTGCTTTGGAAGGTGTTTTCTTTTAGGGTTGAAACACTTCACTCCAAGTTTACAGTCTTTATAGTTTGTGCAGAAATGTCTACTATAATTCTATTGGCTTTGAATCTTTTTTTTTTTTGAAACCAGGGATTGAACTCAGGCCTCTACGCTTGCCAGGAAAGCACTTATTCCACTGAGCCATGTCCCTGGCCTGGCTTTGGATCTTTTAATTGATTAGTTGCATTTCTCTGATAGTTTTTAAGATTCTTTGTGTTGGGTTTCTGGACTATTGCATCTTATTGAGTAATTCTTTTCAGATCAGTGCTGTTTAGGATTTTATATGGTTCATCTACTTATTTGTTATACTCTGTTCTCCAATTTGGAAAATTTTCTACTACAAAGTTTGTTAACAAGATTTTTAATGGCTGGCTAAATAGCTCAGCAGATTAAAGTACCTACAAGCAGGCACAGAGGCCAGGGGTTCGATCCCCAGGCCAGCCCCAACCCCAAGGCTCACTGAGATGGCAATTGAGACTGGGTGTGGTGGTGCATGCCTGTAATCCTAGCTCTTGGGAGGCTGTAAACAGGGAGATCACTACTCGATCTAGTAGTGAGATCCTGAACACCCTGTAGACTGTTTCCTAAAATACAGAAGAAAAAAAAAAAGACAGGATTTTTATGCAAGTTGTGATATCTGCTAATATTAACTAATTCCTGTTAATCTTCTGATAATCTTCTTCGTCTCAGCAAGCAGGAGTTATATCAATATTGCATGTCTTTTGGTTTAAGGTGTCTAGGTAGTTGAACACCAGCTCCTTCCTCCAGCTCTGACACTGCCTCCATGATGGCCATGTGAGATACCCATATTTTCAAGAGAATGTTTAACCTTCAGTACTTCTGCTCTGTACCTTTCCGTGGACTCTATTTCTTTGCTAAACTTGTCATTTATGTTTTTTTATGAATTTGTTTACCTCAGCTATCTTTGAATTAGTGTCTTGTATAAAGTCACTGACCCTTTTATCAGTCCATTTCTCTTTAGTTATAACTTCCTTAAGTTTGCCAAGGATCTTACCAATCTATCTATCTATCTATTAATTTTATTTCAAATAATTTAGCTGAGTGGCTTTGTTTTCTTTTCCATTTTTTGTCCCATGGATCTGATTGGGAGTAATTGTGAGTTTTGGTATCTTCCATTATTCCTCTTCTAAGGTTTTCAGGTTAATTATAGTGGAGATCACATGTTGCTTGTGTGCATCCCTCTTCATTCACTGTCTGCTTCTTAGTGATGCATGTGGGTACGGCAAGCTATATGCCTCTGCCTCTGTCCCAAGCTCCAACAATCTCCACTGAGGGTGGAGTGTGCAGTACATTTGTTCCAGAGCACCCTTCTCTGACAATGGAATTCAGTATTGTTAATGAAATAAAGACAGTCTGCACCTTAACTCACAGGGACCACAAATTCAAGGCTACAACTGTGCCGCCTAGCAATAGTGATGGCGTCATGGACAATAATCATGTTATCAAAGGCAAGGGGGATCTCAACAAACCATAAGAACCAATAATGTAACACCCTTAACAATAGACGAGATGCTTAATTATAGTAAAAACGTCAACAGCAAAATATTGACCAATATTTAGTAAACATCTACTAGTTGCCACAGTACCTCCACTAACAACAAAAAGGTAGCAGGGGCTAGCAACACAGTTCAGTGAGTAGAGAGCTTGTCCCGAGTGCCTGAGCCCCTGGGTTCAATCGCCAGAGCTGAAAAACAACAGCAAAAACTGAAAAACAAAGCAGCTAGCTACTCCGCAGGCATATCCACTCCCACAAGGCGATTATAAATGACATGTGCTGGAAACATGCACTACTAAAAAGAAGAACAAAAGGAACTCAACAGTTACAGCACAGAGTTAACCAACATTTTAATAAAGCTTAATGATTTATACTGGAAAAGACAGAAGATGTACAAAATAGAAGCATGACAACTAAAAATTGAAAAAATAAGCAGCAGATAATGAAAAAAGAGGGAAAAAAGAGTAAGTCAAAGGATTCTGTTCTGGAGCAATTAGAAATTAATAGAATGAAGTAAAACAACAGAACAAAACCAAAAAAGGGGGGAGGACAGAAAGAAAAATGAAGAATTAAAAAGTGGGAGGAAAAAACCAAAATACAAATGTAAAAGAAAAGACAGTGAATCAAAAACTTCCCATGTATTTTTTAATGGCTGGCTTCTTTCCAGAATCTGTGTCTTGTAACCAGTAAGCTAGATGTTTCTGCCTAGTGTAGAGCCTGTGCTCTTGTGAAATGACCCATGCACACAGCACACGCACACACGCACCAGAGGCCCCTCTGTCTGTGCACCCCAGACCGTGGCAAGACTTCTAACCTAAGGCATGCCCTTGCTGGCGTGGGAGGTTGGGCAGCCAACCTGAACACCGGTCTCTCTACTTGATGTAGGCAGGGGACTCAAGGGGCCACTGGACTGAACGCCAATGCGTCAGGACCACTCGTCCTCCAGTCCACACCCACTGTGCCTGAGTCCTTACAGTGAAGGGAAGGGTCCAGTCTTTCTCCTGATGAGCCCAACCCTCTGGGGGCTCTGTGTCCAGCCCACATTCTCGCCATGATTTTCTCCTGTGGCTATCTCATGCCTAGTCGCTATGTCAGGATGACACTGGAAACCCCGCAGTGAAGACGTTCCACCGCTGTTTTGTGTCTTAGTCCCAAACAACTAGCCCTATCCTAAAGATGGTGGGCATCGCACTTGATTTTCTTTTTTTTTTCTGCAACTTTAGCCTGCCATGTCAAAGGAGTCATTTTTGGAGTAAAATCCTTGCTATTTTTCCAGTTTATCACACCTGTGGGCCCTGCTTGGGTCTAGCACTCCTGGTTGGGCCAGCTGTTTTCCCTGGAGCTGCCCACCCTCCAGCTTATGCTCCCTCCCAAAATGGTGTCCTAGGTGGCCTTCGGGCCAGCCGGCCAGTCGGTGCCTGTGCCGCCCCCGCGCTGATGCAGAGCAGCGTGCACGGAGGCCTGGAGGAGCTGTGTCGTGGTCAGGGCTGCAGCGCAGGACCCGCGGGCGGGAAGTGGCTGGGTGTCACGCGCCCCTCAGACCTCTGAAGCCCTGCTCGGGCCGGTGTCTTGGGGCTTCTGCGCGCCAGAAGAGCGCAGGTCCGGGGGCGTCCAGCGGAGGTGGCCCCTGCTGAGCTCCTGTGGGGCCTCAGGGCCGGCCTCACCCCCTGCCCCCACGGACTGAACCGCAGCTCGGCAGAGCCACCGCGGGCCTCGGGCAGGGTCGGGGCACGGGGAGGGTTACTGCACCGCTGCATACCGGACCTGCTTATCAGAACAAAAGAAACCTTTATACTGTTCATCCTCATCCCAGGTCTTAAGTATATATGTATTATAGAACGGGCTAATCAAGTTAATTTTAGCAGCTAGATTATTTTACACAGTTATCAATTTTGTGTTGAGTCAATTTTCCATCAGTAGAAGAAATAGTAGAGATTGTTGATAAATAGAAAGGTTTTGTTTTGCTTTATTATTTTAAAGAGGAGCATAAAAATAGTAATAAAGCAAAACAGTTTCAAATCACAACGATAGGGGTGGAAAAATAACACACTGCACGTTGTTATCGTCCTAGTAGTTACTCAGATCATAAGATGCAGGCATGAGATAATATTCAGGCAGTAAAAGCACTCATCTTGCTTTTCAGTGGACTCAGAGAAACTGGCTGTGTAATTAAACGCCTCCTGCAGGTCCCCACCTCTGCCGGGCTCTGCCGCCTCGCAGGCCCTCACTGAGCACAGGGCCCTTCGGAGTCCACTACAGCAGAGACGTCTACATTTTGTTTTTAAATAATTTTCAAGTTAGGGTAAGGTTTATAGGTTTCTGCTCTGTTCCTGCCTTATTTGGAGTTTATAAAACTCTTCACTGGTCCTCCCATTTTCTGTGTTGATTATGCACCGAAAACATCTCCTTTACCTACTGTATTTTCTTTTTCCCTTTAGATTGAATTTGGACCTCACATACTTAAGACGGATGTTGCTGCGTGTGACTGGCCCCGAATTCTCTCTCTGGACATCTGCTGGCCACAGGGCATTATCAGCAGTGGTAATGACTTTACTTTAAACTTGTTGAGTGTTTAATATATGATGAGAATTTTGCAAAGTCCCTTAAAATTATTTTAAATTAATTTTTAAAACAGCCTTGTGACGTGAATGTTATTAGACTATATTATATAAAACAAAGCTGATACTGGATTAGCTTGACTGAATGCATGGTTAGGCAGATTAAAAATTTGAAATGATAAAATGGTTGTCATTCCTAGGATGTAATTTGAAGCAACTGTAATTCCCTTGCTTATTCTATACCTCTCTGTCAATGATGTTTGATCAACACGTTTTCAAATGAGTATCTATCCTAACTCACAAGCACACACACAAATGGTTAAAATGTTTTTAAAAACTACTAACACCACACAGACAGTCAAGAACATGGAGTCAGGGGAGCCGTCCTGTGTCCAGTAAGAGCACAGCAACAGTCATTCTCTTTCACTTTGAGGTAGATAAACTGTGGTGCATTCGTGCTGGAATCTTATTAAGTAATGTGTTAATCACTTTTCTTGCTGTGGAGATAAAATGCTCAGCACACAAAGTTAAAGGAGGAAAGTTTGTCTCAGTTCACAGTTCCTAGAGGCCAAGCCTGGGATCTGCTTGCTGCAGGGTGAGGTGGCACAGTGGGCAGCATGGAGAGCAGCTGCCTCTGACCTTCCCTTTACCCTCCATCCAGCCTATGAGCCCTATAGATGGTGCCACCCACTCCCAGGGCAGGCTTCAGTGTTCACTGAATTCATTTAGCTATACCCAGAACTATGCTAATCCTGATCATGGACTAAACTAGTACCATACCCCCTTAAGCCCAGTGTCATGGATCTAAATCCAGCCAGCTCCAAAAATCCCTCCCAATGAGCATAGAAAGCTTTGGAATGATATCTAGTTATGAGCCGTAACAAGCAATAAAAAGGAATGTAGTATTGACAAATGCAAAACCAAGCGTGACTGAACAAACGAAACCTCATAAATGTAACTGAACAAAAGAAACCTTCCCCCAGGAAATGCACACACTAAGGACTCACATTCCTTTACTTTATTGAAGAGAAAGGAAATTATACTTCATGCCAGTCTCTGCCAAATGAATTAACACTGACTCTTGTTAGTTGCTTATTTTTTAAGTACCATACTATGAAACAGTATGAGGCATGATGGTAAAATATAGTATAAGCTTAAATTTTAAAAATACACTATGATAAAAGATTTAGCCACACTAATTCCTTTCAAAATATTTCTCTTCAATTAAGACATACTTGTCCCATTATTTTAAATACTTTCAAAAGAATAACTTCTGGGGAATAACTATTTGTGTTGTTGTGGCTGCCTCGGTGTCCTGACGATCCAAAATATTTACATTTCTTGATCATTTTAACTTCGTGTGAGTTACAAGTCAATACCAGATCCATTAACTAGGGTGAATGGATATTCCATAATATTTTTATGAGTCTGCCTTTCTGTTTAAATGGCACTCAGTGATAGCATTCACCTTATTCTTTTCATCAGGATTTTTTTATCTTACATATTTGGTACAGGGCCTCATTACACAGACTGGACTCATAGTGATCTTCCTGTTTGTAGCCTCCCCAGTGCTGGGATTACAGGCGTGCACCACTACACCTAATCTTGGTGGCCAGCACAGCATACCCAGGGGTGGGGGCCGGTGTTTTCATCGGAGTTTTAAAGACAACTCACAGAGATAGACTTCTAGAATGGCTTCCAAAAGTGGGAAGAGTGATGAATGAAGCACCTTAAAAGTGAGGAGGATTAATAGAAATCTGTCCTTTATTGTGATAATTTTTTTAAAATGCTGACTGTATACTTTCATCTCCTCCTGTATAAATAAACCTTATCAAGGTCTCAGAAATCATACTCTTTACTTTTTTGTGAGAACTGTGATATTGCCATGAGTCCTAGTCGCCTTTCTTATTTTTTTGTGGTTTATAATGAGTGCCAGACCTAGTCCTTGATGTTCTTTTCTTCTCTGCTCTGGTAACTGTTCTGGCCAGCAGGTACTTTGATGTGAATGTTCTGAACTCTCTGCTCTTTCCCTCTTGAGCAGCCCTAGGATTCCAATAGATCTTTTATTCCTCTAACAGTTTCAGTGAGACAAATTCCCTTTATGAATAGGACAAAAGCAAAACAGCAGTTAAGTTGTTCCCTTAACATTATGCCATCTGCTCCAAGGAATGGAACTCTCTCTTCCTTGTTCCTCTTCCTGTTTTGAACCTAGCAAAAGAGTTCTTTTTATTGTTCTTAGCATATTTTTAAAAACCCAGAATTTTTATTAGCCTCCTTGGCATGGTTACAGTTTCTTGTAATTCTTACAGTTGTATTTAGGTTCCAGCCCTTTCTCCTCTTTTTCTTTATTCTAAAAGTAAAATTATCAGAGAAATTTCCAAATCGCACAATTTTCTTTGTTTAAAACCACACTTTCTTTACTCAAAACTTTCTTTTTCTTCTACAAGCTCTAACTGTGCAATTCTGTGGCACATATTTTCACCTAAAACACAAATAAACACACAAGAAACCCTGCTCAGGAACTTGAATGGGTATATTCATTCAGAATTAGGGAACTCATGAAATACTGAAAATTTCCATAAATATACCTCACACTATTTAAACTAATAATATGGCACTTTTCTTTAAAATAATAGTTGGTGATGTTTGTTCATTTATTTAGTTTATTCTTTATTTCCTTAACTGTAGATCAATTAAGAATAGATCCCTATGAAAATGCATCTGTGGCATATCCTAACCAAAAAATGCACAGAGCAAGAGGTGTCGCTAATAAAGGAGCACTTGCCTAGCAATTCCTTTGCTTGTCTTAAGGATATACTTGTTCAAGATATGCGTTTCCAGGGCCATGATATTATTATTAATGACATGACTTATACCAAATTATTTCTAATCTTAGATATTCACATTATAGGCATTGTTCTAAATTGCATCAAACCACATTGTTGTTTTAAAATGAACTAAGTAGCAACATAAGACGAAGGGCTGCCAAGCCCCTTCCTATTTGTGCCTTTCATAGAGAGATGAAATCAAGGGGAAATTTCTGAAATTTTATCTCTCAGAAAATTGATGATGTGACATAAACCCACAAAATGTCCCTGAAGCTTGGATAACAGAAGCCCTTTTTCACTCCAAAGTTATACATTTAGTTGCTTGCCTCTCAAATACATCATCAAACCCTCCTTCTAGGTAACTTCAATTAAATAAGCCNCTCAAATACATCATCAAACCCTCCTTCTAGGTAACTTGAATTAAATAAGCCTCAAACACCAAGGATTTGTATGTTCTGTCTCAAAAAAAATGAATGGGAACCAAATTCCCTAGGGGCTATTTCGCCCCCTTCATGATTTGCCCTTGTCTGTTTCTTGAAATTTTTCACACATGTTTAGAAAGTTCTGTTCAATAGGTCCTGCTGCCCAGTGGCTTTTAACATTTTCCTTCAACAGGGACATGTACCACATGAAACATAAGAGCTCATCATTCTATATTCTAGCATTATAGGGTGAGTCAAGCAACAAATAAAAGCAAGCCTGTATTGCAGTTGGGAAGGGTAGGACATCTATCACAAATAATTCTGAAACATCCATTATTTTGAGCAACACAGCTAGTATTATAAAAGTAAATGCACTAGGCTCTTTGCAGCCTTTCTCCTCCTTCTCTCCTATGGGGACTAAGAATTTGTAGAGAAACCTTGCCTCTGATTTATTTCACATAAGAGTATGTTCTCTAGTTGCACTCATTTACTGACGAAAGACTCAAATTCATCCTGTTTTATAGCTGAATAATACTCCATTGTGTAAAAATACCACATCTTCCCTATCCATTC
>NDGM011053156.1:0-11680 GCA_002564305.1 Octomys mimax | reverse complement strand
TATATATATATATATATATATATATATATATATGCATGTGAATATGATTGGACTGCAATTTTCTGTTCTTTTTGATTGTTTTGTCTAGCAAAATCTGCATTTTATCTCATTTACAAATAGTGAAGATTATAGTCCTTTTAATTTGCCATTTCACAATTATGTACTACCATGTTTTTCAGAGAATGGGCCAGAGGGAAGAGAGGGGTAAAAAAGAAAGACACAAATGGAAGGACAGAGACAAGAAAGGAGAGAGAAAAACACCTAATTATATAGCAGATACAAAGAGTGGTATTTACTCACCAAAACTGCACAGGTCATTCATTAAAATCTCAGTTTTAATTAGCAAACACCTGTTTTCTGTTTGATTTTACACTGATATCTACTGTCTGCAATTTGCTTTCTTTGGTACAAGCAATTAGATAACCCTGACAGTAACAGTTATTCTAATTAGTCCAGAGGTGCCTTGGGAGGTAGCTATCGACTCAGAGAAATTACAGAGACAGGTGATCACAACTTCATTCACCTAAGATTTGTAAAGTTATTGCCAGCATCAGCTTTCTCCTGAGCCTTCCTTTCAGACTTGTGACTAAGTAAACTAATGCAATTTTGAGCATCTACCATGCCCCAGTCACTACACTAAGGCCAGATAGTAGAGAAATGCCTACGCCATATCCTGATCTAGAAAAATCATCAAACAGATGCAAGAAGTAGATGTGTAAATTTATTATTACATATGCAGAGAACTTCAAAGCCTAGACAAGTCAAACGCATCACAACTCTTAAAGATATTTAAAATGTTTCTCCAGTAAACATTGATCACTACTGAAGGCACAGGATAATGAAATTTCCTTTTTTTAAATCAAAAAGCTATGTTTTCTTTCATACTGGCAAAAGAAATTGTTTACAAACATATAATTCAAGTGAAACTACCAGCATGTTATTATGGAATTTAATGAAGCTATCTGATGTCTCTTTACATAGATTATGGTGTGTAAGATTAATGAAAGCAAGTGAGTTACCATTTACTCTTAAGGTCTAGAAAATATGCATCAATGTAGAGTCCGTCATCAGAGTTAATTCCATATACACATTTCAATAACAGTAGATGACTTAGAGTAAAATTTCCACATGTAAAGCAAAGGACAAAATTCATGCTGGTAGAGATGTCTGGCAGAGTTCCATTTCCCTTGCTCTGGTCTCAGCACTATATTCTTGCTCTGAAAGGAAGTGAGGCTTGCCTTGCTTACTTCCTTTCACCAAGGGGATGAAGAAGGAGAGAACCAGTCTATCCCTCAAGAGCACACAGGTTGACACCTGGTAAGTTTAAGAAGAATTTTTGATGCATTATACAAACTGAAAGAGAGACTTTGTCTCCATGATCACATGTAAGAAATGTGGAATCAGGCTCACACATGTTAAGTAATTTTCCTAAAGGTTATAAATTTAGGAAGCAACGAATCATTGTTGTTAAAAAGGTCCGTCTGGTTCTCAATAGGGTCTCGTTTTCTGCAAATAGCAACTAAAATTACTGATATTCACATAATACTTTATTATTTTATTGCACACTTTTGAAAATGATGTGAGATTCCTAATTAGGACAGTGGCTATTATTGCATGCTATTGTTTAATTCCTGCAACAATTGCAAGATTTTGTTGGATCTGGTGATATTTTATTTTCTTTCATTTCTTTTTGGCTTTTCTTTTTTTAGGAGTAAAGAGGTCAGGTAACAAAGCTAAGGAACTTCAGGCATCTGTTAAACACAATGAAACACTAAATAAATGAAGAAAAATAATACATGGTCCTAGCAGGAAAGAGGTTATCATGTCATGGACGAGACAGACATAGGTAAATAGATTATAATTCATGATAGAGGATTCATTAGAGTCAAGTACAAAACATTTTTAACCAAAAACCGAATTTTCCCTTCAAACAGTAATGTATATTGTCATTTCTAATGTTTTGTGATCAATTCATTATTCGTCTGTGCCATGTTTCATCTTTTCAAAATGAACTGATATAGGTTAGATGGTTATGATACATTATGCACATGATATCTATCATTAGTCATATTAACTTGAGTACAGGTAAATATTTAAAAACTGATGCAATTGGGAGGAAAACAGAGAGAAATGAAAAGTCTATGTGTTGTAACATGACAGTAATCCAAGCAACGCTCCAAGCTGAGGAGAAAGAGCAGATTTCAGGCTGGAGTAATTACAGAGTAATTTATCAAAAATCAAAATTTCTATCTCAAAGAAAGGCCTATTTCTGTCGTTCAGTTAGAGCATCCCTGGATTGATTCCCAGTCATGAATAAAACAAAGGAAGAAGGACTAAAGGCCGGAGAGGAGGAAAAGAAGAAAGGAAGGAAAGGAGGGAGGGACAGAAGGAGAAACAAAAGGAAGAAAAGACCTGTTTTGTGCTACTTACCAAATTCCATGGTGCGATGCCTTACAACTCAAACCACCTCCTGGATATAAGTAACAGGGAGATGGAAAGAGATGCACACACTTGCTTCCCAAGATGTAACTACCTGCATCACACCACCAGCAGAGTGGGCTGAGCATAGACTATATAACCAGAGCAGTCCTGTTCTTCTGCAGCACTCAGTCTTCACCCCTGGCCTGCATGGCCACATACACACATGCCTGTGACACTGACATGCTGGCATCCCCCCAGTGCCTTGGACACTCTTTTCATTAGGAGAACATAATCCACTTAGTAGCCTATCCTGGAGGCCTCTGTATTTACAGATCAGGGAAAAATAATGGTGAGAAAAAGCAGGTAGGGAGTGTACCATAAATGCAGAGCTTCTGTCAAGGTTAATGCAATTATGATCCAAGTGTTTTTCAGCATTAGCTTGACTTAAAGGGGAGCCTAGCACACTCCGTTGCTTCCAGAAAGGCTCATTTTGGAAGAGCATTTTAGCAGGACCAAGGCACTAAATCAAAGTTACAAATGTAATGCAGGAAATCAGGTGAATGAGACGATAGAAAGATAAGTCAGCCCTTCTGTAGTCGTTCTCACCAAAGGCCACTGGTGCTGCCAACCCACTGCAAAGCCTTGTGAGAATCGAGTTAGATATTTCTGCAGGCTGCCCCTTTGTTATTCTGTATCTCAGTAAGATTTTTAGCTTCAGTCTTTTCCTTCAGTCCAGACCATTTTTTTAAAATCATAGATAAAAGAAGCCTGCAGCATGCAAATATTCGAAGTGTCATTATTCTGCTCAGTGATGTTAGGGAGCAGCACTTAATAAGTTACTGCTCAGTACTCAGAGCTAGGATGGTTTTCACTGGCTCCCCATACTCTACCTTTGTTTGTCACACAGGAAAAAAAAAGCCTCTGACTCCTTTCACACTTATATTGAGTGGCTTCATTTGAGTATTGTTTTAATACTTCAGAAAACTATCATTCCCATTTTACTTTGCACATGTAATTTTAAAAGGTTTGCTGAATTTTAAAATGCATTTTGGTCATATCTCTAGGCTTACGCTCTTTCATGAAAAAATACAGATCTAATTTGATATCAGTGGTCACTAGGGGATTCATGTTTGCAGTGTACTATTTAGCAGGGTATTTAATAATAATAACAGCAAGTGCATGTTGTATTTCATGCATGCAAGGCACTGTATGAAACACTGTACACAGGCCAACACTCCCATTCATCATCGCAACCTATCACTAAGTGCTAGTTCTCTGCTGTTCCAAATAAGAAAGTTGAGGTGCACTCATAAAGTCAGCAAATATTGAGGCTGAGCTCCAGTAAATCCAAAGAAGCTGGTTCTAAAATATAACTTCTCTCTTATAAAATCTGAGTAAAGGTTGGATTTGAACTTTTGTGCTGGCAGCATTAAAGACAAAAAAACTTCAGCATTTTGGATTGGCTACTATTATCCTCCCAGTGAAGTAAGAAGGAAGGGAGCTAGTAGCATAGAACCCTTTTCATCCTAAAAAAAAGAACAAAGAAACTTCCTCCTGGGAAGAGACTCTCAGAAAGCACTGTGATGTTGGAAGGTAACCCATTCAAAGCTGAACATTTGTGGAATGCTTATGTCGTTCCAATGCTACTTTAAAGCAACATGTTACAACTCTGACCTCGGGAAGAAGGCCGCTCACTTTTCCAGACATTTCAGAAAAAAAAAAAAACCATTTTATATATGCATAGACAGGAGAGTTAGAGTAGATACACAGCTACTCTCTCTTAGATCATTGAGAGTAAAAGTTTGTACTAATGTTGTTTAGACAAGATATCATGGCTGCATTTTGTCCTCTTGAATAACTACTATGAAGAAACAATATGCAATGTATTAATTATTGTAGCCATTGTACTAACTTTTTTTGAAACTGCTTCATTGCTTTTATCTCTTTTTTCTCATTAAAATGAACTAAAAAATAAAATAAAACACAGGAGAGGACATTCTGATAAAGTTTCAAAAGATAACAGCTTATTTTATATTATGATGTGTTACGTTCTAGTGAAAATAAGAATGAGCTTTTGAGTCACATGTACCTCTGTTTTTTTCAGAGTACTTTCACATCTGTGAACTTTGGGGAAATAAAGGTTTTAGATGTCAACCATTCATACAAGGATAATAATAGCATTGATCTCACAGAATTGATCTAAGTAGTTTATCACAGATACTCACACGTGTATAAAGGGTGCATATATACTTTAGTTGAGTGTATTTAAATCCTGTATTTTAATTTCTTTTTGGACTCATTTAGCTGCTGTTTCTTGCCTACTGGTATATAATTGGCACAATGTAAAACAGGTAGGAGTTCTGCATCTCATGCTCTAAGCAGTTGAGCATTATGTCTCACCTTAAGCATAACTCAGTACCCTGCCCTGGCCTCCTATTTGATTCACATTGCTTTTACAGGTAGAAAGGGAAGAGGATCAAAAGCAATAGGAATGAAGGTAAAGTTTGAGGGGCCTTGAAGAGGAAGGGGTAGAAGAAAGACAATGAAGATAAAGATGGAGAAGATGAGGATAAGGATGAAGACAAAGGAGATGGAAGAAAGGAAAAAAGGAGGTGGGAAAGCAGGAAAAAGGGGAGGAGGCAGAGGACAGCAAGGGAGGGGCTTCACACATGCAGTGTAAATCAGGTCTGCTGCGTTGACCATTAGTCTTACTACTTTGCTACTGATTGTATTAACCCTAACATAAATTCCAAGTATGTCTTCTCATATACTATGTGTACTGGGGCAACTTTGAGAGAACATTTAGCTTTGTTCTACTTTGGATCCTGGATGGAATTTTACCAGATCCAAACAGGCTCTGAATGTAAATCCCACCTAACTAGACAAGAAAGTCTTGAAGAAACTATGTAATCCTTACATTTGACTACCTAGGGAGTGGGAAAGTTGCCCTTCAGTGAATCAAAAGTATAGGCCTGACAAGCAGACCCCGGGTAAAACTCTAGTCTTGTACCTCTAGTTACTGCCATAGATGCCATCAGTGCCTCTGCTCTGACAGAATTCTCCCTGTGCAAAATAGTTGGGCCAATCAAGCTTTCAAATTCTTAACAGGCAAAGTTATAGGAACTTTTGTTAACCTGCTTAACCAAAAAGACATATGTCCTTGTGTGAAGCTATGCAGCCTCCTCCAACTGGGGGGTTTTGATTGACATTACAATGGGCTTGCACTTTCTGTGCCCGTTGAAAGTTAAGTACTGTGCTGCTGGATTTCAGTTGTTGATATGAGACCATTTTTGGTGATAGTGACATCTTCCTACACAATTACTGGAAGAAATTCTGATCTTTCAGTCATTACTACAAAGGCAAAAGAATTGTCATTATTGTTGCTATTTTAAAAACAGGTCTCCTAGTAGCTCAGTGGGTTAAAGTCCTGCAAACAGGCGCGGGGGTAGGGGGTTTCATCCTGGGCCTGCTGGGGCAGCCCTGCCCTTCGGTACATACTGGGACAGCAATTGAGACTGGGCGTGGTGGTGCGCGCCTGTAATCCCAGTTCTTGGGAGGCTGTAAACAGGTGGATCACTATGAGTCCAATCTAGTAGTGAGACCCTGAACACCCTGTAGACCCTTCCATAAAAATAAAAATAAAAAGACAAGCAGGTCTCAAATACCCATTCATCATTAATGCCTTCAATTACGAACTACTACTATTTTTTCTGTGGGCTATTACCCATTGACCTGTTCTCATGCTTCCATTTACGGCTACAATCAAGGAATTTGAAACTTCACAATATTTTCCAGGCTATGACCATGCCTGTTTTCTGTGATTACAATTCATATCTAAGTGTTTGCTATCTGATCCCAGTAATTCTGGAGACACATTCAATCTAATATAGCCCAGGCCCTCACCTCAGCACTTAGCTTCCCTCTTCCAAGCCCAGCCTAGCTGCCAGGTTTACTCAGGATTCCCTAAGTTAGACCTCTCCATACTGTCCACACCCCTAACTTTCCAACCCTTTTTTCCTGTTTTGCTTAGTGTTCAGATTTTGTCTTCATGAACTCATATCACACACACACACACACACACACACACACACACACACACACACAGAGGCAGTGTTTCCCACCTAGAGTTAGTTTACTTGCCAGTAATATCTATGTGCTATACCTTTGTGTTGAGGGAGATGTGGACCCAAGTGGATGACTAGCTGCATTAGCCAGATTCAAAACTAAGACACAATTTCTCCCAAGAAGAAGAAAAACAACACTTAGAGATATAGCATATGCTAATGAAGTTAAGTAGCCTGGAAAGTTGAGCCCTGCTGTTAATCTTAGCCTTCTTAGGACAGGAGGAATCCTTTCCAGCTATTGTGCGTCACATCTCATGAATGTGATTTTTCAGAAGAAGGCACAATAGAGAGTATCTGAGGAAGGCAATTAGGCATAAGAAGGAGCCAGATTCCCTTATGATCACAATATAGTCATTCTCTCTTTCTGAAAGTTTCTTGAATTAACACACATTGAAGCCTGCTTATGGAGTGCTGAAACATAGATCAAAGATTTTAATACTGCTTGCAAAATTGAAAGATAGGCCTATAACCTGATCAGCTATTAGGAAATAAATGTCTCTAGCAGGCATATTGAAAGCTAAATGAAAACACAAAGACACATAAGAGGCAGACACTAAGAAGCTGTATCTTGAGTATATTTATTTGTATGCCCATTACCTATCCATGCTGTCGTGTCAAGTAAACAGCTGTACATAAGTCATGTGCTTTTTCTTTTTTATGTAAAGGAAAATTAAAACATAAAGTACAATCAGAAATCTTGTTTCCTCCAAATATTTGTAGCTCTGAATAGCTCTTGTATCAAAACTAGAAACTTTTCAAGATGCTAGGAGGTGGTGAAATAGCAAGAGCATAGAAAAGTCTAGAATCTCTTAAAATGGCACCTTATCATCATGAGATTAAAGCTTTTTATTTTATTTTTATTTTTGTATTTAGGACAGGGTCTGCAGGGTGTCACTGTGTAGATCAGACTCTTAGTGATTCTCCTGTTTTCAGCCTCACAAGTGCAAGGATTACAGGCTTGCACCACCACACCAAGTCTCAACTGCCATCTCAGCACACCCCGAGGGTAGAGCTGTCAAGGCAGGACAGTGGATCTTACTCACCGCCTCTGTGTCTGCTGAGCTATTTGGCCTGCCCTAAAGCTTTTGTTTTAGCTCTGTGTATATTACGAGCTAAGACAGGAGTTTAATACCAGAAAACATACATTGGCATAATGATTTTATCTTTTAATATTGGTCATCATTAGTTTTTGATTGCAAAGGTTAAAAATCTTCAAGATTTTTTGTTTTGACTTGCTGATGAACAAACAGTTGCCCAAAAGATTTCTGGATTGATTTTTTTGTTCAGTAGTGCTCACTCCGTGACAAGCTTGAAGGCAACCAGGGCCAGGATTTTCCTGCTCTATGAGACTCTAAATAGACAGAAACACGGGACTCAAAGACAGTGTGCAGCTTTTGCTCATTAGACTACCTGCTCCAGAAAACATATCTTTGAATGTCCATGGTGTTGGCTTCTTCCCTCCTGACTCAGCTCCTCAGAGGTCAAGCACAGCATAATCATTGTGCCCAACCACCACTCTGTCATCAGGACTCTGGGAAAGGGCTCAGCAGTCCTCTGAATATCTCACCCTGAACGTGCGCATTTGTACCAATATGTATGTTCTGATGAACAGCCAGTTTTCATCATTTTTAACAAATAGCAATCATTTCCCCTCTAGCTCATCATTTTCCCCCACTTACTGCCTACCTAAGTGACCTTCAGACTGCATTAGCCATTTGTATTTTTAAATTGCATTTTATTTAATTGTAAAACTGCAATGAGATGGATAAATTGTTTGGTAATTTTTTCTCTATTATACTACAGCTATAATTCTCAATATTTTATTCATTATTTTTTAAAAAGAAGACATTTACACATTTTTCTCCCTATTATACCTCTCAAGTACAATTTTAATGCCACGGATGCACCATATATCACGTTTGTAGTCCATGGATCTTTGCAGCTATGTTGTAGGTTCTTCCTAAGTAAAGAAGCATTTTTTACCATCTTTGGGGGCAACAGACTCCTGTGTGGGGACGCAAGTAGGAGAGCTTTTTATCTTCACAACTGAGAAGATAAAGTAGGAGTGGAGGAAAGGAAGTGCATGCAGTCTGCTTTGAACATGATTGCCTCTTCCTTTTCTTGAGGGCACCAGATAACCCACTGTCTTAGAAGTTAGCATGCATTGTGCATGTCTTTGTGTGCTGAAAGTTTGTTTACATGGCTTCCACGTCACCTAAGTTAAGTACACTTCACCTTCTAGATCATTTTCCAGTTTTTTTCAATCTAATAAAACTTCTCCACAGAAATAATGCTCACTAAAAATAAAAGCTAAACACTGTAGAAATAGGATTACTACAGCTGTTTCTTTGTCTTTTTTTTTCCCAGAGATGCACTGTAACATAGGCCCAGAGGGAGAAAGGCTCAGTAGTAGAGTGACAAGGAATAGAACTGGTGTCAGCTAGTTGATTTTGCTACATTAACAAAATATGGCATTAATGAAGATTCCTGCTTAAATGCTGTATCTATGAACCTAGATTTAAAGAAAAAAGAATTTGACTTCTGTGTCTTTCATTGTGTTTTTAAAACTTCTTTTATAGGCTCCATTTTTACTATTTGAATATTTATTTCTAGCTAAAATGTTTATTATTGTGATTCTATTATAAAACATTTATATATCTAATGTATAGCAGTCTAAAAATCATTTGCATACTTATTGACATTTTTACATAGAAATATCATCATGCAAAAGTAAAAATTTTAAGTTTTATTTTTTGGTAATATTTTACTTAATTTCATACAGGACATAAAATAAAAGGCTGTATGTATAATTTATTCCTTTTTATTAATTTGCAACTTTCAATGTTATTTATCTTAATTTTTCTAAGAATATATATATATATATATATATACACATATATATGTATATATCACTTTATTTTTTACTACTTCTGAATTTAAAAAACAGAAATGTGCTCTTATTGATTATATTTAGACCTTCAACCAAAGCCTCATATGGTCCTAGGTGGGGCTTTTGGAGGTTACTAGATACAGAGTGTGTAGTGCTGGGATTAAAAATTCAGTGCTGGGGTATTTTCATGGTATGATACTAAGGTTAAGGCTACCTCACCCTGGGTATGAGTGCTGTGTAATGCAACCCCACGGATAAGGACCCTGGATAAGATGTAACGGACAGAAGGAAGGCTGGTGCTGCTCGCTTGCTGCCTTCTGCTTGTCCTGTTTGGCATAAATTGTTTCTCCTCTACTGTGCCCATCTGCCATGCCCCCTGCCTTGAAGCCAGCCAGCTATGGACTGAAAGCTCTAGAAACTGTGTGCTAGATAACCCTGTCCTCCCTTAACTTGGAGTTTTGGGTACATTGTCTCAGCAAGCAAAAAAGAAACTAAGATTTTCTTTTTCTTTTAGAAAACCACAGCCTTGCTTTGGATCCAGAGCTGCTTGGCATCAAGAGCTATATTTCTGACTCATAGTGAAAGCATCTTAGTCTTAAAAATTATTCTTGAATTTTTAATTGGCCTCCTTATTCATATTGATCCCTAAATCTTCACTCTTAGTGTCAAAGAAAAGTACTTTATTAGTTCTAAATGCAAGGGACCATTATTTTCTTATTTACATGGATGTGAGAATCCAATGATTTCTACAATAGATGCCAGAAAACTATCCTGATTAGAAAAGTCCTTTCCAAATCCACCCATTCTACTATTTAACAAACTCAAAATTAAGAACCTGACTTTCATGGATGCTGAAAAGCATTGACATTGATTAAAAAGCTCCCATTAATTTTATTTGTTACATATACTTTAGAATACTTTGATTACATTACCAAAATGATGTAATTCTAATATTGGAATTATAAGTATATAGGTGCTCCTGTATAGGTGTTATACCAGAACAATTCTCAAATTGCATCCAAATTAATCTGTTATGTACAATAATATTGCTATGAATACAAAGGGAATTTTCCCTGTTCAACACATTTTAAAAGTTTGAAGATATTGTCATTTGTATAAGGTTAACTGCACTCTCAGGGATGACAATAAAATACTAGAAAGCAGAGAGAGAAGGTATCAAAGGAATTAAAGTGTGTTGTGTACCTATTCTAGCTTCCTATAATAAAGTAATCATTATATACTACAAACATGTCCCAATAAAAATAAAAATTTAATTGAAAATGAGTCCCATTTATATAAAAAATATTTTTATATAAAAAAGCTGGCCAAGAAGAATATTGTATGGAAATACTGTGCTGTATGTGGTTCTCCAATCACCAGGTTCAGCTCAGCAAGTTTTTATACTGTTCCCTATTTCTCAAGTGCTGAGCAAGAAGGCACAACAGGGAACCGACTCTGACTCCGCGGAGCCCACTGGCATCCCTAAATAGGATGTTAAGGTCATTTGTAGCACTTCACCACAATAAATAGTTTTTCTTCATCTAAATTTTAAAATAAAATCTGCCTATGTGCCTTGACCTGCCAATACACTGCACTATCTATATGAATAAGCGTGGCAATTTGTGGGGTGATATTTTACATGCACATCATTTGTTAGCCTAATAGACAAGTAAGCGACACTATTTCATGCGTGGCTGATTTCTTTTTTCAGCTTCTGCCTAGAGGATCAGGAACTTCCTAGGATTTGAACCAGAAACAATTTAAAAGCCATGATACCACTTAAACTGTAGGAAAACTTGTGTTATCTCTTTTATTGAGAAATTTATATTTATTAAAACTAATACATTTTGAAAGATGCTTGAAATTTTAAACATATTTTACAGTTCTATTTTACAACCATACATGTTTAAGAAATACCATAATACATTGAAAATAAAATCAATAATTTAAAACTTCCTGCTCTACAAGTAAAATCAACAAGATGAAAAGATAGAACACTCTACTGCTCACTTCCAGAATGAAATACTGTGGTGGACAAGGGATGGTCAAATTGTCACACCTACCTACGCTGAATCAAGGGGCTGGATGTGGCAGGCCCACCTGAGGATTGTTGCCAGTAGCATAAGATACAGAAGTAGAAAAGAAGAGGTTGGGGCTGACGAGATGGCTCAGTGGTCTAAAACACCTACTTGGAACAAGCTTGGCCGAAGTACAGGGACCGTGGTTCGATCCCCCAGCACCACAT
>NDGM011053153.1:0-12380 GCA_002564305.1 Octomys mimax | reverse complement strand
GAAGTGCTTCCCTGTGTCTAGACTGTGGGTTTACTTGCTACTTTGCTCAGGAGTTCCCATTGGGGGTAGCCACTTGGCACTTAAGGTGCCTCCTGTTTTGACTCTACTTAAAGCTGAAGGATTCAGATCTTTGGAGTTATCTAATAATGTAGTGACTCTCAAGCACTAGTTTTCATTTGCAACTGTTTTCTACAATTCTGCATGCATCTCTTTTATCAATATCTCTGTGAAAGAGGAGATGTAATAGAAATATTTAAAGGTCAGATATCTGTTTTTCTGATTTTATTTTGTTGTGAATTTAGGAGAAACTGGCTCTTCGACAGCAGCTGAGTGAAGCAAAGCAGCAGCTCTTGCAGCAGGCAGAATACTGTACAGAAATGGGAGCAGCTGCCTGCACCCTGCTGTGGGGTGTCTCCAGCAGTGAGGAGGTCGTCAAAGCCATGTTGGGAGGAGTAAGCATGCCCAGTAGTTCTCTGGATGCTATTGATATAGCTTAGAGAGGCTGTGTGTCTGCTGAGGACTTAGAGACTGAGTTCATGTCTCCTATCCATTGGCACTAGTTCATTCATCAGACCATCAGCAGGTACCGGCTATGTGCAGTCCTCTATGACCTGGTACTGGAGATGTGTAAAATGAATTCAGTAGGTCTTTGATCTTTCAGCATCCATGGGTATTTGCAGATCTTTTACCACTTCAGTATTGTTAAACTTGTGGATGTAAAGAGTGTAACATGATTTCAAGTACTTTTCTATATTTTATCTCATGGGTAATTTAATACCGTATTTAGCATTTTTGATGCTGTATATTCTTTAAAGTTTGTACGTGTATTCCAGTCTTAGAATATTTCTGTTACCAGGAAGTGCCCTTCTGCCTTTTTAAGTGTGAGCACTGAGCTTTTCTTTTCCTAATTTTTTTTAACTTAACTAAAATATACCTTGGTTTTAAAATTCTTCTCAGAACCCTACTACCCCCAAGTAAGTTACACAGACATTCTGCAAATGTGGAGTTTTTGCTAAATGATAAGGATTTGAACTATGAGAGGAGCCTATTTACTGTGTCTCTTTTACATGTTGTGGTTTCAGTTAAGATTGTCTTGAAAAAAAGATCTGCTAAAGGTTTGAATATTCTAAAATGTATAAGCTATATTTTCTAGTTTGTTATATTTTTGTGTTAGTGTAACCTAGTACATCCATCATTGTGTAAATCTGTTCTACTTCATTATATATGTAGATAGATATAAACATAGCAATCCTGGGGTAGTTTCTCTTATTCCTATGTGCCCCATGCTATTTTCTCTGATCTCTTAATGGGAACTTTTATGGAGAAATAGATTTTTAAGTATTCCTTCAATAATTTTAACCAGAATCTTTCTTCTGTATCCTACACGTCTAGAATACTTTTTACACTTTATCTGTGAAAATTTGTGATACTTCCGTTTCCAAACTTTAGGATAAAGCTTCAAAGTTTTTCAGCATCACTGGTCAAACAATGGAGAGTTTTGTGAAGTCTCTGGATGGGGATGTCAAGGAGCTTGATTCTGATGAGAACCAATTTGTTTTTGCTTTGGCTGGAATTGTAACAAGTAAGTAATTCTTTTTTTTTTTCTTTCAAGTAATTCTTAAATGCGGTGACTCTGGCATGGAGCAGTGATGACCATCAGTGTGTGTGAATATCTCTTAGGGAGGTTTTCATGCTGGAGAATCTGACTCCAGAGATCTTGGATAGGTACCAGGTGTGTGTATTTTAGAAAATCACCCAATGGGATTCTGAAACATATCAGTTATTAAGAATGACTGATCTAAAGGAAGTATAAGTTTGTTTGTTCAGTTTGGCTATGATCATGAATATAAGTCAAAAAAACAGTAAAACTAAATTTAGCTGCTTGTTACTTATAATCGTCATGTTACTAATGGCTAAAGAAACACCTTATACACTTGATCTTAGCCAAAAAGCCAGGAAGCAATTAGAAGAGCCTTAAGCTAAGCTTCAACTGAGCTCTTGTTTTAAAGAATTCCGGAATTTTAAATTTTCTTTTCAATAATTCTCTTCTGAAAGTTTAAAAACTACACTTTTCCTTGAAAATTAGGATAAGATATCATAGCAAAACTACTGGAAGGGATTCAGTGATCTAGTGTGGTGAGAGGTGGTCTGTAGTGATGTCACCAGCTAGCGTGGGCCCTTGCTTCACTGAAAATGGAAATTAAAATGGAGGCTTTCAGCGTGAGTTCATAGGCAAGAGCTTAAATTGGAAAGTAAGGGGAAATAAAGAGGAGTACAGCTCTAACAAAGGTCAACCTGGTCACTTAACAAAGGCAAAGAAGTAGGAAAAGGTTTTGGTTTGAGAAATCAAGGGGCACAGGTCTGAAGAGGGAGGTCAGACTGACTCTGTGACAGAGTAGATAGCAATTTTATGGGGGCTGTGGAGCTGGTTGATTTGTCTCAGGGCCAGCTTTGTAACTGCAGAGGAATGTTGACAGCATGATGGTCCCTTCCTTGGAGCAGTTCAGATGTGAGAGTGTGCTGGGATCCAACTTGACCCCAGACTTAGGGCCCCGCAGACAGCAAGGTATCCTGTGTGTTCCTGCAGATGACCTCTTGGTGTCTGTGGTCTTGAAGAGGGATGAGATAACAAGGGAAATTTAAGGCTAATCAATATGGTTCTGCAAAATTTTCCTAAATGATTAATGTACTATCTTCAAAGTGTTAAGGTGATAAATGAGTGTCAGATTTGGTTCTGTTTTTAGTTACCTATTGGGTATCTATAGGTCCAAGTAAAGAGTCATGGATTTTAGTTAAACAACAACAAACCTGCTTTTAAGACCCTGTTCCCCTCAGAAGGAAACACAGATGGTGCTTTTAATGGGAAACAGGTTAGAGGTCCTGGGGCTTGTTCATTATCCTCTGTCCCTGTGGTAGCCTCTGTGTCATTGATGAGCCCTGAAACTCTTTGTTCTGAGTCAGGGAAGTGGTTAAATGTATATCTGCAACTGTTACTTTCCCACATTGACCTTTCATCTCTCCTGTATCCCATGCTATTCATAGGGGAACTTTCTGTTACAGAGGGGAAAATTCCTCTTTTCTTACAGCATTATTCTTTTACTGAAATTCTAATGGGGCAGGTCCTGTGTTGACATTTAAAAAATAATCTTTTAAAAATTGATGATACTTTTTGTGGGGTGGTTGCTGAGATTACAGTGGTCTCTGGCCATTGTGGTTTGGCCTGGCATCTGCTTTTCCAGTGTGGGACAGCTTTCTTTGCTTTTATCAGGGTGTCTGTGACTGTACAGACTTAAAGGCTTCTGTTTTAGTTTGAAGGCTATAGTTTTTTCGTGCCTCACCCCTGTGGTGGTATTTAACCCCAGGGCCTCTTATGCCTATTAAAAAATGTTCTCCCCACTAGACTATATCCTCAGCAATGTCCCCCCCTTTTTTAGAGAAGGATGTTGATAAATTATTAGAATTTGTGATCCTCGTGCCTCAGCCTCAGGAATAGCTAGAATTATAGAAATGTGCCACCATATCTGGCTGAAGGCTGTTTTTTAGCTGAAGACATTTGCAATTTGGGGATGGTGATGATGGCAGTACTAAGGACAAAACCCAGTTTGCCCCCAGTCCATTTTTTTATTTTGAGACAGGGTCTCACTAAACTAAATTGTCCAGGCTGAACTCAAACTTACAGTCCTCGTGCCTCCGTCTCCCAGAGTCCTACGATTACAGGTATGTACCACTGTGCCTAGAGGCATTTGCAGATTTGTTGATTGGGTTTGCTTTCCTGCACATGACCAAAAAAGTTTATAATCCGTGTCATTTTCTGAGTTGTGATTTTTTTTTTCAATACTGGAGATTAAACCCAGGAACGAACATACTGGGCAGGCACTCTGCCATTGAGCTATATCCTTTTTACGTTTTTCTTATTTGGAGATGAAATCTCTCTATTTTTCCCAGGCAAAAGCTTGTGATCCTCTTGCCTCAGCCTCTTTAGTAGCTGGGGTTACAGGTATGCACCACTGCATTCAGTAGAGTTATGAATTTGAAATGCATGAATTATGATGAGGCTGCAGTTGGTGGTGGAGCTTAGAGCCTAGAATCCAAGCTCAGTGAGGTGATGTTTACAGCCTGTGCTGGCTTATGTGGGACGTGGGCTCCTGAGGAGTTGGAATGTGGGTAATTTATTTGTGTGTTGGTAAGTCTGACTAAGAAGGTTTCACACACATGTAGTGGGTTTTAAAAGTGGTGATTCACAGAGACGTCTCACATTCCATGGCTGTTCTGGGGGGAACATGGCCAGCAGTCAGGAAAGCATGGCATAGTAGTCATGTTGGTCTTCCTTCTGAAACAAGAGTTCTTTTAAATTTACATACAATAAATTCACTCTCACAGTGAGTTTTCTCACCTTTTTGCAGCTCTGCAAGTTTTGACAGATGCATGTCGCCATGTGACACCACAGGGTGTAACTCACTTTTCCCCTGATCCCCACCTCCTTTCACCATCATCAGCCCCTTGGGACCACAGTCTGTGCAGTATTGGTAGTATAGCTACATCTTCCTCTTCCTCCTCCTCCTCCTCCTCCTCTTCCTCTTTCTCTTCCTCCTCCTCCTCCTCCTCCTCTTCCTCTTTTTTAATTTGTTTATTTTATTTGGTACGGGATCTCACTATGCAGCTCAGACTCTAGAGATCCTCCTATCTCAGCCTCCCCAGTGCTGGGATTACAGGCGTGTGCCACCATGCACAGTATGCTCTGGGTTCCAGGCTGGTGTGGCACTTGGGTTCGAACCTGGGTCCTTGTGCTTGCCAGGCAGGTGCTTAGACTGCTGAGCTGTCTTCCCAGCTCTGTAGCTGCACTTTTTTTCTAGCTGCATTTTTTTTTCTGACTTATGTGACATCTCACACCTGCCCCAGGTGCCCGTGTGCTTAGCTCACATTTCTATGTGAAGAATCCTGCCCCTCCCTAGTTGCCTCAGCTCTCTGTATTCAAGAAAAGCTATGATTTTGTAAATTATCCACCCCTTGCCCAGGGGAAGGAGTAGCTCTTTCTAGTTTACTATACTGAAGTCAAACTCATTATTCATCCATAGTGTGTTCTTTTTTTAAAAAAAGAGAGTTTTAATGTGTAGTTCAGGATGATTTTGAACTTATTGTCTAGCCAGGCTGGCTTTGAAATCACAGTCCTCCTGCATCAGTATCCCAAGTGCTAGGCAGAGTCAGTGTTCTTACTTATAGGGTAGTGTAGCACAAAGGGTCTGGTTTTTAAATCTAGTTAGTCTGCTTGTTCTTATCTGCCTAGTAAAATGGAAAACCTGCTCTAATGATCTTATGTATTAATCAAGTTCTGTCTTTGTGACAAAAGATCTGACATACATAAACATCAAAAGGATTCAGTGTTTTATTGTTTGATTAGCTCATGCCTTATTTAGTTTTCTTGTTGCTGAGACAAAAGTTAAAGGGGGAAAGGCTCATTTAACTCATAGTTTGTAGAGGTTCAGTCCGTAATCGGATGGTTCCAAGGCAGGGTGGCACATGACAGAGGGATAACAAGTTCATGGTGGCAGAAGACAACAAAAGCAACAAGAGAGACAGATATCTCTTTCTCTTTTATTGTGTGCAGACTTTTTGCCCTAGAGCTGGTGTAACACTCACACCCTTAATCCCATTATTGGAGCATGAATTAATCACAACTTCTAGATTCAGCCACCTACAAAAAGACCACCCCCTGTAACCTGAGGCTTTGGGGGTATATCCAGACACAAACTGTAGTATCGCCAAACATCATGGGGAAGGGTGTGGTAGAAGAAAGCTGCTCACCTCAGTGTCACCAGGGAGCAGAGAAGGTTGGAAAGAGCTAGAGGAGCAGGGAATGCAGGATGACAATATAGTCTTACAGATTTCACCTCAGTGACTCCCTCTGGCTAGGCCCACCTGCTAATATACCATCAACTAGAAAGCCTTCTTTTGATCTAATCACCTTCCAGAGCCCCATGTCTAAGCATGTGAACTTTTTGAGGGACATTTTTGGTCCAAACTATCACACCTTACTGATAGATTCTGGCCTGAGTATAAATTGCTGAATTACTATGGTGGTCATCTAACTTGGCTGAAGCCAAGGCACAGCAGCTTGTCCTCCCAGAGCCCACCTCCTTCTTCACCCATCTCAGTTACTTTTCTCTTATTTCTGGGACAAAATATCCAACCCCAAAATTAAGGAAAGAAAGGTTTATTTATCTCACAGTTAGTGGAAGTTTCAGCCCATACTTGGCTGGCTCCAAGGCAGAGTTGGCAATGGAACAGAGCAGCCATTCATGGTGGAGACAAAGAGCAAAGGGAGAGACAGCAGCTCCCTCAACTAGCTAGCCTCTTTCCCCCTCTTTACATTGTAATGCAGCTCACTCCAGGATTAGGGTGTAGCATTCACATCTGCAATCCCAGCATTGGATCAAGAATCAATCACAAACTCCAGAAGCTGCCCTATGACTGCATGAGGCTTTAGGGGACAACTAGACACAAACCATAACCCCCACCATCAGTCCTAGAAACAATTTCCTTTCACCTTTCCTGTGCCACAAGGGAGACCCCAATCAACTCCTTGGGTGTCAATAAACCTGCCCCTCATGCTCCGCCCCTAGCACAAGTCCATAATGTCTCAGCCTTCCATGGTCTTAGGTCTGAGTATCTCCCATCTCCCTGTCATTGATCCTCTCTGTGTGTCTTCACAGTCAGTAAGGGCCGCTTTCATCTTTCCTGCCTCTACTACACTGCTGAGAAATGTAACACTTAACACATCGTGAATATCCTACTGCACTGTGGAGGTAAGAGTATGTGGCAAAGAGAGATAATGTTTAGTGTAGGATTGTGGTTGTTTTTGATAGGTTCAGGCCCTAGTGTGAATTGCTAAAATCATTGTGGTGGTCGTCTAATATGGCCGATGCCCTTAAAACAAAGGCCTGTGCTCCCAGGACCACCTCTCGCTTCTTCTCCAACTCAGCCCAGGACATAATTTCCTTTCACCCTTCCCACAGCCTCAGGAAGAGCCCCATTCAGCCTCTCAGGTATATCTAAACATCCCTCCAAACCCCACCCCTGGCAGAAGGCCATAAAAGCCTCCGCCTCTCTTTGTCTAGTCAAGAGAAAAAATTCCTCATCCTTCCCCACATTCTCTCCCGTCCTCAAAGAAAATAAAGCCCCTTTCCCTTTTTACTTCTGCCTGTTTCTCTGCTGCACTGTTCACCTGAAAACACCTATCAGTTTTTAGCAGGTTGGGTAAGAGGGCAGATGAAGAATGGTGTATTGGTTTGTGCTCACTGGAGGCAATAGAAAAAGTATATATAGTTAGAGGAAAGCTTTTCAGGTCAGAGGCAGGAGAGTCCACCATGATTGTATGCTGGATAGCCTGGGGATCCTATAGCTGCTCAGTCTTAAGAGTCTGGGATCCACAGAACAAAAGGGATCAAGGGTGCAGTGCAAATCCAAGATTGAAGGCGTGGGTATGCCCTGGAAAATTGCTGGTGTGATTCTTTGTTGAAGGAACTGGAACCTGATGTCCACAGACAGTGGCAGAAGCAAAAGACATACCTGCTCAAGTAGATTGGACCTTATCAATGTAGGCCTGCTTTTTCTTTCTTCCCCTATCATTCCATCCAGTTGCTACAACTTAGTGGGTGGTAACACCCACAGTTGGTGTGAGAGACTTCTCATTTGCTGGACTGCATGCAAATCATCTCTGGAACTGCTCCACACACACACACACACACACACACACACACACACACACCTAGAAACTTACTTTACTAATCTGCTAGGTGTTTCTTAATCTTGTCAAATTGATAGTCACCATAATGGTGATAAATGGGAAAGAAGACAATAAATTTTTATTACAGTTCCATAAAAAGTAACTTCTGGGCCAGGGAGATAGCTCAGTGGCTTTAGTGCTTGCCTGGCCAACACAAGGTCCTGAGTTCATTATCCAGTACCAAAAAAAAAAAAAAAGGAGAGAGTAACTTATCTTACAAGTGGAAAGTTACCAAGAGCTGATCAGACCCTGGTATCCAGAAAAAAGAAAGAGAAACTTGGGAGTACAATAAGGATAGGGTGGAGTTTACCTCTAGTGGACTGGCTCAGTTACCTCCCAGTTGGCTTGGTTTTATTGTTTAGCAAGAGGCACAGGGGAAGGGGTAGCACATGTTTCATGGAACAATGACTATAGAAGGTAGGTGGATAAAGATTAAATTAAGGAGCAATCAGATTTCCTCTAAACCCAGTGCCTGTCTGTATTTTGACAGCTGTCCTCTGCAGATGCTATCTTGCCTCTGGACTGCTGGGTTATGAGCATTTTGCCCATAGCCAGCCTTGACTGGAACACATTGACTGGGACACATTGCCTTGTATACCTCCCGGTTCCTGAAACAGACTTGGGGAGTGTTAAACCATATAGTCTGGCCTCCATGATCTCTAACATACCCTGATCCCCACAGAAATCTGATTTTAAAAGTTTTTCTGCTCCTACATGATTTGAAAATCATAATTCCACTCAGCATTTCTTATTCTGGTTTTTGCATTCAAATAATATTTAGCAAGTGTTGCAGCATCAACATTACTCTATGATTGTTGATAATTTGTGGGCAAATTAGAACTGGTCTAACTTTGTCTTTCATGGACCTTGCTATTGCCAGTTGCCAGGAGATCCCCTTTGTGCAGTTTTAATCCTCCTGACCACCCACAGCCCCAGGGACTCAGGTCAACACAGGGAAGCAGAGTGATGTGCAGGGCAGAAGATAAGGTGGAACTTCAGGCCCTGTATCCAGTGCTGCTTCTGCCACTGACCAACCCTGCTTTCTCACAAATAAGATGCTTGATTTCATATCTGAAAAGAATTTCAGGCACCAGGTGATCCCAAGCATAGAATTGTATAGTTCTATGCATGTTTACAGCAGCACAGTTTGTGATATCCCAGTCTTAGAAATAACCCAAATGCCCATTAACTGATGAATGTATAAAGAAGATGTAGGGATTTTTTTTGTTGTTGTTTTTGTTTTTGTTTTTGCGGAACTGGGGATTGAACTCATGCCCTTGCACTTGCCAGGGAAGCACTTATTCCACTGAGCCATCTCCCTGGCCCCTGAAGATGTAGTTTTGTATCCAATGGAGTATCACTTTTCCATAAAGAAGAATATATTCAAGACATTTCTGGGAAGATGGATGCATCTTGAGTCCATGCCTTTAAGTGAAATATACCAGGCATGCTTTGTGTAAATACTGCATTGTTTCTCCGGTGTGAGCACTGAAAGTGTAAATATGGACCAAAATGTAATAATAGCTGTTGTGAAATAGGAAGAAAATGTTCAAATGGGGAGGGGAACAACAGGGGAGGGACAAAGGAAAGAATAGTAAAGTAAGAAGAAATGAAAATGAAGCTTTTGTAAATAGGGAGGTGAAGAGGGGATAAAAGGAGGGTAGAGGAATGGGAAAAATAAGTTGTATCATGTACGGGTAAGATACTTTATTATGAGTGTGATATATATATAATGTACCGATAAAATCTGATTTTTTTTTTTTTAAAAAAGGAATTGTATGATTCTCTGCATGTGTAGGAGAAGAACCAGGTTTTAAGTTTGGACCTGTAGCTTTTCTGGTGTCAGACGGTCTGAGCCTGCAATGAAGAGTTTGTGAATGGTAACTAAGACTCTTTCTGCCTTTGGCTATTGTAAATCATGCTGCTTGAGACACCTGTATACAAGTTTCCGTGGGAGTCTGTGTTTCCAGCTCTCTGGGTATACACCTGGGAGTGGAGTAGCAGGGTTCTATGGTAACTGCATTTAATATTTTGAGGAACTTCCCGGTTATTTTCCATGATGGCTGCACCATCTTGCATCCTGCTGGCTACTCTCCTTGTGTCTTTGGAACAGGCAGTCTTTTTCTAGGCATAAGGACATTTATTGTTAGTGGTTGGTTCTTGGAACTTCCATTTGGTTCTCATGTCACTCTGACTCCAGAGAGGTCATCAGGGACTATCTAGTTCTTGCCAGTGTCTTTGGGCCTTCTGCAAGTGAGTTGGGTTTGTAGGAAGCTGATTTTCAGTACCAGCACTGGTCAGCACCACTTCCTCCTTTGATTGTCTCTGAATATCTGTTGGATTATCTGTCTGCCAACAGGAGCACTTTAGACCGTAGACAGCAGAGTGAGCAGTGCTGTCTAAGGCACTGTGAGAAGGAAGATGCTCTGAAGCCTTGACTTGACAGCTTCACAGCCAGTTGGTGCTGCCTATTTGCACTTCTGAGATAAGCAGAGAGCACTAAGGCAGGCTCTGGTATGGGAGTTTTCTCTACTATGTCTTCTAGACACACGTTTGTTGAGCCAGGGAGGCAACTGCCAAGTACTTTGTCATCACGCAGATGTATTAGGATCCAGGTGAAGTGTTGAACTGATGCATTGTCCTCAGACTGGTGGCAAAGCTCAGGTACAAATGTTGGAGCAGACTGTTTGTATCATCGAAAGCAATAGAAGGTTTGTATCACTGTCCTAAGAAGAACCATCAGCTGCCTAGGAGAAAACACGAGGGCACTTCCAGTTAGCCACAGGATTCCTACTGCTGTCTGTGGTACTGTCAGATGACAGATGATCCTCATATGAGGCCCAAGGACTACATTAAGGTCAGGTGCCCTCTGGTGCAATCTTCAAGTGCAGCAACCCACATTTCTGCAGACATTGTGGGAAGCAAAACATGGCCCCTGCTCACACCACTTTGAAAATCACTACTCTGGCCTGATCTTTCATGCATGTAGATAGAAAAACAGGATAATGTGGGATATTAGCAGTGGTGTTGAGAGAGATTTAGGGACCACCTCTGCAAGCATTTTGGTTTCTGTGTTCTGTGAGCATGTTTTTGACATGTTTAACTTGGTCAAATCATATAAATGGTCTTGTTAATACAGAAAAATTTGGCATCAGTTGATGTATGTTTATGAACTTATGGTCAAAATAGGGCAGCATCTCAGATCCTTTAGTTTCTTATCCAACACTTCCCTGTAAGGCTTCATCAGATACTGCTATTATGCTAGCCCCATCAAACATTGGGAAATATTTCCACTTGTTTATGCTCTGGAAAAATTTATTAGATGGCCTATAACCTCAGTTACTCAGGAAGAAGAGGCAAGAGGATAGCAAGAAGTTAGCCTAGGGAACTAGGCAAGATCCTGTTTCAAAATGTAAGAAGGGGGGCGCTGAGGATACAGTTTAATGTGAAGCACCAGGTTCAGTCTTCAGAATCACAAAAAATGATTATATTTTATTAAATAATTGGAATAATTATGTAAGAAAATCATTTGGGCCTTGAGTTTTCTTTGTGAGATATTTCATTATAAATTTAATTTTTTATAATAAATATGAACTACCTCTACTACAAAAAAAGAAAAGAAAGAAACCTGCCACTGGTAGCCAAAGCCAATACAAAGAAACAAATCAAATGAAATGGAGTCTGAGTATTAATATTAGAAGAAACTTACATCCTCACTCACATTTCCTTAGAAAAAGAGGGTACAAAGCTGGCCATGGTGGTGCACACCTGCACTCAAGAGCTTGAAGCAGGAGGATTATTGCTGCAAATTCAAGGCTAGACTGGCCTATGAAGTGAGTTCAAAGCCAGTCTGAACTACAGAGTGAAATTGTGTCTCAAAAAAAGGAGATGCAGTGTTAGTGCTGGCAAGAAGAGGATTATAGGAAACAGATCTGGAATGAGCAGTAGCAACCCAGTAGTGCACTGTCCATGAAAAATAAATTTGTACCCTTTTTGTTATTATTTTTGTACTTTAGCTGTTGAGGTATAATCTTTATATCATATACTTTGGTAATTTAGAGTGAATAACTTAATGACTTTTAGTGTATTTATATAATTCTGAATTTATCACTACAGTCAATTTTAAAACATTTCATTGCCTCAAAAAGAAACCTTAGCTATGCAATCATCCCCAATCCTGGCATCCTCCAAGCTCCTGATAAATACATACCTAATTTATGTCTCTGTAGATTTGCCTGTTTTGGACATGTGATGCAAATGGAATCATGCAGTATGCAGTCTTTCTTGTGCTCTTGGGTGTCCAGCTCATTTCACTTAGCATGATGTTTTCAAGGTTCCTTTACACTGCAGCATGTATCAGTGCTTTTCCTTTTCATAGTGGAATAACGTTCCACTCACTGTATGGATATACCACATTTGTTTGCCTATTTGTCAATTGATGGACAGTGGGTTGTTTCTACTTTTTTGGTTGTTACCAGTAATGATATTTTGAATACTTGTGTACTTGTACAAGTGTTTGCATAGACAATACTTTTTTTTTTTTTAACATTTATTTATTTATTTAGAGGGAGAGAGCGAGAGAGAGAGAGTGTGTGTG
>NDGM011053133.1:0-11650 GCA_002564305.1 Octomys mimax | reverse complement strand
TAAGACCAAGGTAAAGCAGGACCTATGCAACAAGAGTTGCAGCTTTTGGGTCTGATAAGGTGTTTTCATATGAAACAACAAGTCTGAGCTGGCCAAGCCCTGAAGTGGGCGTGTTGCAAGCAGAAAGAGAAAAGAGTATCACAGGAAAAGCAAGGGCTCGATGCATCTTTTACGGAACAACGGTGTGCTGCATTCTTTGATCCTGTCACTCCCACAAACCCTCACCAGAGCTCCGCCATATTTGTAATGTGACTACTTCTGTACACAGAAAAGACCCCAGAACAGTCAACATGAAACATGATTTTAAGAAAATACAACCACTAAGTGACTGCCGCACCCATTTCCTAGGATGTTTCTGCCTTATTAAATACATCTCGATATTGGCCTGTTATACTCATTCACTGTTTCCTTGATCCAAATGATCCTTCATTTCTTTCACTTTTCAAATTCTATAGATGTCTGTGGGGCTCTATTCCCTCCACTACAACCACACCTTAATATTTTATCCAGTGTTTGTCATTATATATATATATATATTATAAAATTTATATTTATATATTTATATTCAGTCAGAACAAAACATGTAACAATGTCTTCTCATTTCTAATTATATCCTGTGTAAATCAGCAAAGAGGATATGAGCAATTTAAATGTCCATACGATTATAATTGTGTTTTCTCTGTTACTATGAGAATAGAAACACTTTGTAACCTGAATGCACTTCCTTCTATCAAAACACAGAACTCTGAACTGAATGAACAACAAAATTTCCCTTCCTAGAAAGCTAAGTAACAGGCAACAGCAATTTCATTGAATTAATGACTATGAATTTAATACCCTAATCTTTGTGGTAAAGCCTGCCAAATTGTCTTGTTCATCTGTATGATCATAATGAACCTAATATCTCTAAGGCACCAGAAAAATCTGACAATGTGGCACCACCTAGGAAACATTTACTCAATAGACTCATGGAAATTTTCAAAGAGAAATCTAAATTTCTCTTCTGATCCTATTCAATAAGATTTATTTCTGTAATAATATAAATGCAAGTTAACTAACACAAAGACAGAATAGAATAATTATTCTTACAGTTATATATGTAAGAGCAATCCATTGATTACAGTCTCATGGAACAATGGCAAAAATCATAGAAAAAATCAGATGACAATGCATTTACCCCTGAATAGTACCACAACTCAATTTGGTCATGATATGAAAACCTTCTTCATAAAGTATCTGTTTCATCTCCAGCACTCAGTGTAGCACATGGCAGAGAATAATTATTAAATATTTTAAATGAATGAATGAATAAAACTGTCTCTATTGGTATTTTTTTTGGCAGAACAGGGGATTGAACTCAGCCCCTTGCACTTGCCAGGGAATCACTTATTCCACTGAGTTATCTCCCCAGCCTTCTATTGCTAATTTTAAACTCAGAATTGTCCTGAACTTTTTCATTGAAGAGAGCATCCTCAAAGGTTTTTATTATTGATGTTTTACAAAATACTTCATTTTGGTGGGTTATTGTCTAATTTTATTATAAGGACCACACAGAAAAAAGACAAGAACATTTAGGAAAAATGATCTTGTAACTCACCCTTCCTCTTATCCCCTACAAACTCAGCCCACTCTTTCTTGCAATACTTGTGCTGCAAAAAAATAAACCTTGGATCACGTGGTTAATATTGGGATCATAAGAAGAGAAAAAAGAGTGAGCCACTGAAGTGTTTCAGGTACACATTTTCTATTTCTGATATAATATATAATCTTACAAAAGTGTTCACATTTTTCATAATTAATATCTCTTTGGTAAGTTAGATTTTAGTTAATGCAATCAACAAGAACCTTCAGTACAATATTATGTTAATACAAGGTAGATGTTCAAAATACTTCTGATGAAATTAAAGTTATCTATTCCAAGTATAAGAAGATCAAACTTTTATAAATTAGATTTGATGCCCATTATACAAAACCTAATATGTATTTAATTTTTGTAAATATATTTTAGAAATATTTTTTGTGTCTCCATTTCTCTAAACCAAAGATTTTTCCACCCTACTGTACTGGAAAATAAATAAGTGAGGTATCAAATGTGGAGATGTCCCTTTCACTTGTACAGCCTTAAATAGGAAGAGTTAGAAAATAGGCTACCACAGACAGTAGCACTATCAGCTGTTGCTTCAACAGCTGCTATTATATTAATGGGTAAGTAAGCCTTATGTTAATTTCAAATGAGTTAATCTAACAAACCCGCCATTGATGGGAGAATAAAAATGAACCACTCCACACTTAAATCTTCAGAAGAGCCATGGGTCTAAATGTTTAGTGGGCTATTTTTAGATGAAGACATGGGATAATCAATTGTTTTATTCAACAGAATTTGATATTATTCATTTTTATTATTATTTTTTAATGTATTAAGTACAGGGTCTACAGGGTCTCACTATACAGATTGGACCCATAGTGATTTTCCTGTTTTCAGCCTCCCAAACACTGGGATTACAAGTGTGCGCCACCATGCCCAGTCTTAGTCACCCGCTCAGAGCACCCTGGGGGTGGGGTGGCACAGCAAGCCAGTAATAAAACCCTGGTCCCTAGTCTGCTGAGCTATCCAGCCAGCCCTGATTTTATTTCAAACTTAGTTTGATAGTTCAAAAGATTAGCATCCCAACACTGTAATTATGATAATATTATCCCTTCTTACTTCCATATGTCCATGGAATTTACAGTTTATTTTAGGCCAATTGAGGTAGGTTAGCTTTGTAAGCCAGGCAGAAAAATTTATAACATTTTTAAATGCTAATAAGTTTTAAACAAAATAACCTAACCTTTTACTGAAAAAATAATTTTATCTCATATAGATCAGGATTCCAAGATTCAATTTAATATAACCACTATTCATGAGAATAACAATAATAAAACAATACTATCTAATATTTTCTGTTCTTGATTGTGGGTATTAATTACTAATTAAAATAATTACCACTTTATAAAAATCATTTTAATAAAATATATTCTGCCAAAGATAATCACTGAGTATTAAAGTTATTATATTCTATAATTTTTTGAATTCCATATAAAACATTTATCAAACAAAACAAAGAAATACAATGTTATTCAAATAAAACTTTAAAGGGATGATTTTTAAATGAATGTTATCAAGCATTCAAAGCAGAAAATTATAAATAATGCACCCTGTTACCTAAAGCACCCAGTTATTATTTGAATTCTGAAGACATTCCCAAAGTGTTTGTTATTGATTTTAAGCTAGCAGATCATCTATATTCAGATAGTTATACACATTTCAGGGAAAGAAAACTTTTAATTATAATTTTAAAACACTGTGACATTAATACAAGTTACCTTGGGCTTGTACAAGTACAGAAGGTGGTCAAAGTGGTGGCCATGAGCTTCCAGACATTTATTAGCACAGAGACCTGCTGCTTGGGCCTTCTTGGTCAATGTGTCAGTTGAGATTGTTGCATATACATTACATTCTCTAAGGGTCAGCAGTACAGAGGGTGTTTGTTTTCTTTTTGCCATATAAAGTGTCCATTAGGGTCACCCATAGATAAATCAGAAGAACATTCACTTTATATTATATAATTTTTGTTTCCTGACTATATATGAGTATACATATTCAGCAATGTATATATATATATATATATATACACACACACACACACACACACACACACACACACATATATCTATATATGCTGTATTTTCTGCTAACACCTTTTTAACTTTCAGGTTTAAATGACATGGGAGCAGAAGTGTTTATAACAAACTCATTTCTCAGCAGCATTAACATGAAAACAAAGAATTAGAAATGTCAGCTAAGGGCTTCGGTGAAGTATATCTGAGTACAATTATGCGGCAGTTTTACTGTCTTCCCCAATGCTTCGTCCAATGGGTTAATATCAACAGCAATTCATTTTTATAATTTTCACTAATTCTGCAAAGCCTGCAATTGCAATAGGGCCAACAAAATGCTCCATATTTAACAATAAAGAAAGTGCAATGAACTTAAGAAGGACAAGTCATAATTATTCACTCAAAGGATAATCAATAACAACCACGTATGTTTTTCTAAATTATAGTAAAATATATAATACTGTTATTCTCCCTCAAAATAATCATCATGGGGGACCTGCCCATTACTTCAGTTATTTAAGTGCCTGCTTTTGCGAATCCTGCTTATGTAGTCAGGCTCAGGATACCATGGTTCAATCCCTAGCTCCTCATGCATTACCAGATCGACCTTAAGGCAACCTGATCCAGACCAAAAAAAAAAAAAAAAAAGCCTCAAAATAATCATCATCCCTTTGACCATACTTATCCCATCAGTGTCACTACATTCTGAAGCAGTTCTGGAGGACTTCTTTCATTAGTGTTTTTAATAAGTGTGATTTAAAAAAATATGGTGGCTGCTGTTGCCAATAGTTATTCCAATGAAAGGCCAGCTTGTGAAAGTATTACAATCATGATGTGTATTAGTGAGCCTCATTTGCTTTACTCACCTGAGCTGTCACTGTGGGGCCTCTGAATTGTCCCCAAAGTCAAAATGATCATGAGAGAACTGTTAAATTCTCTTGTTGCTGGAACAAAATACCCAACACCCAAAATTGAGGAAGGAAATGTTTAATTAGCTCTGGGTTAGTAGAGGTTTCAGTCCATACTGGGCTGGCCTCAAGACAGAGAGGTACATGGCAGAGGGCATCCATTCATGGAGGTGGAAAACAGCAAAGAGCAAAGGGAGGAGCAGCCTCAGTGGCAGCCAGCAAGCCTTTTTCCCTTCCCCAGATTGTATTCAGGCTATCCGCCCCAGGGTGGGTGGAGCACTCACAGCTATAATTCCCACCTTGGATCATGAGTTAATCACAAACTCTAGAAGCTGCCCCAGTGACTGCATGAGGCTTGGGGGAACAATTAGACACAAACCATAAAAAAGGCAAATGTTTCAGATTGTTTTTCAATGTAGAGGAAGGACTGGGGGAAGAGCTTAGTGGCACAGTAACAGCCTGGCAAGGGCAAGGTTTTGAGTTCGATTCCCAGCACGAAAGAAGAAAACAAACAAACAAACCTAGGATGTAGGGGCATTACGATGTCACAATTAAAGAAACTTCTGGTATAAGTCTTCCAGAACTGTTACAGAAACTAACAAAAAGATGGGATAAGTATGTTTGAAGTGAGAGCGAGCATTTTGAGGGTAACTGACTGTAATCAATGACTGCAATATGCATATATATAGTCATCATAAATTTGATATTGCTATTTGTGATAACAGACACTATTTCTCTTGATTTTGTACTCTTAGTTTCTATATTTTTAAAAATTCCAGAAATTTATTCTTAATACAGAAGGAGTAAGATGAGTGGAAATGTGGTTAGTGCATGTGTGCGGTACGCATTCACACTGGATGGAGTTGGTACATGCACAACACCTCTGAGTTCTTTTTCTCTCCATCTCTCCCTATCTCTTGATCTCTTTTCTATCTGAGCAACAACATTTATCTCTCTAAATTGCTGTCACCTACCTTTTATTTCTCATATAAGAAAAACCATCCAATACTTTAGCTTGTGCGTCTGATTTATTTTACATTATGGTCTTGAAGAGAACCTATTTCCTACAAATGGCTCAGGCTTATTCTTACCTGAAAGCACACGTTGGGCTTACTTAAGCACTATGGAGAACAAATTGTAGCAAGGTCTCCAGTACATCTTCGAACAGAACAAGGGTAACTTTCTCCACAAAGTAATCCTTTGCTTGAGCTTTCATCTGATTAATTACTAAGCCAAATAAGCCAAAGTGTCTTAAAATGAGTCCAATGTAAAATATAAATTTCCTTTTTCATATTTCAAAAATCTATGTTTATAATCATAATGAATATAGAGCACATACTATATTAATATTTGGTAGGCAGTTAAGCTTAATATTATGTTAAAATACTCTAATACATTTATTCAAACACATGTGTAAGCAATTATCATTTCTTGAAATACAGGTATATATTTTTATAATTAATTTGATAACAAAAATATTTGTATAATGATTTATCTTGCTCCAGTATTCACTGACATTCCCTGCAAGTATACAGTGAAGAGCTTAAGGGTTTAATTATAAATATTAAAATGTGTTAGAATTTCTTAATTATGTCAGAATTTAAAACAAAACTATAAATTAATAAGAATATTTAATAAATTAATAATAAACTAGTTTAATTATATTAATTTATTCAACAAATTAATATTGAACAATTCGCTAGTTTACTCAACAAATATTATTAAATAACTTCTCTATAAGAGAACCTGTTCCAGATATTTATAATATAGCAAAAGTAAACAAACTCTACAAAAGGATCAGAAAATATAATTTCAAGGTAAAAACAGAGGTGTTCCTTTAATATGGCCAGAGGAAATCCTTCCATTGCAGCTCTGTTGAAAGCCAAAAATAAAAGCTCTGAGCAAGTCTAAGGGAAGAATCCTCCTGGTAGCCCAAAGGGGGAAAAGACAGTCACAAAGGCTCAAGGCTGGCCATGCTAGAAGAACAACAAACATTTTTACCCCTCTGTTTCTTCCCACTTCAACAGTCCTGTTGATCTCCCTCAGTAAACTCAGAAATATTACACAGAAGCAAACTACAAGAATGCAGTGTGAACTTGAGGAGAAATTAAAGTCAGAGGCACTCAGAGAGGACTGACTGAAGCCACAGGCACACTGGAGTAACAAAATGTGTAGATGAAATCTGCTAAGGAGGTCACTTAGGGGGAAATAGAGCCAATTCAGCTAGTCTACACCTCTCCTGCCTGCCCCTCTTCTGGGAGCAGCCACCCATGAGCACCCCAGTTAACCTCAGGGAGGAGATGAACCAACAGGTGCTGGGATAGAGAAATCCTGGGTCAGACTCTGTATCTGCCAGCCCCTTAGCAATATCAGCTCTATTTGAACACAGGAAAAGCCTCAGGCTGTCAGCACACCTCCACCATGCTCTGAGGGCAAATGAATTCCCCTCTTCCCAGAACAGAGTGAGGCTAAATGGACAAACAGTCTATATAGATCCCCAGGCACACACTCAAGCCTAGGGGAATCTGCGGATTGCTACATGATAGGGAACAGCTGAGTCCTGGTTCCGTGACAGCTGTGTGGGCTCTTACAGACTCCTCACCAAGGCTACTGAGGACAGGGAAACCACACACACACACACACACACACACACACACACACACACGGCTGGTAGAGGATAAATGGGCAAACAGGGACTGTGAACAAAATGTGCCAATTCCCACAAGCGTATACTTGCACTCTCCAAAATCCATGGACTGAGAGTGAATCAATCAAAGCATCTTGCAATTTCACACCAGCCATTTCCTGATCATGCATACTCCAGAGTGTGTGAACACATTTATGGATCCTTGAGGAACCCCGCAAAGCATGAGTGTGTCCCCGCTCTGTTCCTGCCCTTTGTAGTGAATCTTCCCATGAGCCCCCTTCATCACTCCAGGGATGCTTTTACCTTCTTTCTTCCTTGTGTCTGCCACTTGTTAAATTTGTCCTCTCCAGTTTTTAGTTCACCATATTCTACTCACTCGGTCACTCTTCTCTTCACTTCCACCAACCCTCTATCCTCTCCCTTCAACTCCTTTTGCTCTTCGTTATCTTACAAGAAACCCTGTCTTGATTTGCCTCTCTTCCACGTTCAAGTGCACAAACTTAACAAGATTCTCTACAGCCCCATAACACCTCAATTCCAAAGCACACCTTCCTCTTCCTACATCTCATCCTCACCTCCACTAACACTTTCTTAAGACCCTCCACACAGCCCTTCAATCCGACTGAAAGTCTTCCAACAGAATCCCACACCTAATTTTCATTCTCTTTACTGTTCCTTCTGTCAACCTCCCAACTTAGTGACTTACAACTCCACTTTCACCCATTCCTCAACCTCTTTCCTCCACTTCTCCTGTGATAATATTGAGCAACTCCTAATAACAAAGAGTGTAGCAACTACAGAAAGTATTGAGAAAGTGTTCAGGCATAAATTTCAAGTCTATCACATATGTGCGGTATATGATTAGGTCTGATGAGGTTGTTATAGTCAGAACTAACTCTTCTCTCAAAACACAGGGACAGAGTCCACATCATGCAATTTATTTAACCAACTGTGTAACTACTATCTATGGACAAATGAAGCTAAAAGCATGTCATAGGAAAGCAGCACCTCACTATAATTATCTTCATATCAATTACAAGCTCTATTCTCTTACTGAACCTCAACCTTCAGCCCTACAAAAGAGGAAGACATAAAAGAAAAACCATAAAGCAGACATAAATACACAGAAGGGTATGGGAAAATAAGGCCATGGAAGACCCTGAATTTCCCCCAACTCTCCCAACGCAGATCCAAGGGGTACAAATGGAGTGCGGAAAAGCAAATACCAACCAGCAGAGCTGCAAGAATTGTATAAAGGAGAGATGAAGCAACTTGGAAAGATGGAAGAAGACATGACCCAACAGTCGATGGGATTATCACACCGGATAAACAATAGGCACTGGGAGGAGGAACAAATAAAAGTATAAGACATTAAAACTCAATTTAACTAAATGACAACATTCTAAGAAGAGGAACTTGAGAATTAGAGGGCTCTTCATAACAAAACCACATATTTCAAATGTCAGATTTCTTTATCTTTTCATTTTAAAGAGAAAAAAAACTACAGAATTTCAAAACAAGATAATAGGAAATTAACAATGCTTGTTATACTGCATATTGTTATGTTCAAATTAGTTTCTCAGATTACAAGATAATGGCATAAAAATTGATCAAATAAGCACTAACTGTTCATTTCAATGAATAGGTATTATTTTACTTTCTATTGGTATCTACTTATAAAAACTCAAGTCTCTAGAATTTTTGTTCTTTTTTTTTTCTTTTACTTGTGTTTTAAGACTTTTCACTTTCCAAGGAAAGCTTTGTGCCACTGAACCCTTAAAATGTCAGATTGAAATAAGTAAATTATAATGAATAAGTAAAGAATATAATACAATTAGGAAAATGCACTTAAATAGTATAGATTGTGTACTATCTGAAATTCTTTTGATGTGAAAATAGCAGTATGCTTTTTTCCCTTAGACCATTCCCTTTAGTACTATATATATATATATATATATATATATATATATATTTATTTATACATGACATAGTTTGAGAACTCATCCAAAACTTTAAAAGTGGGAAGGAAAAAGGCAAAGTAGAGAAGAAATGAAAACAGGAATACATTTATATTTCCTAAAGCTTGGTAGCATATCTATGTACTACATTTCATTTTTTTATTTGTGCATGTTTTAAAGTTCTATAATATAAACTTTATAGGTATAAAATTAAGAGAATTAACAAAATGTCAGCAATATTTGTCTTCAGGAGACTTACAACAATTTTAACAGTATTTCCATATTTAATTATTTTTACAATGAAATCATATTACTTATTAAATAAAGAAACACAATGCAAGAAATGCTATCTAAATGCATACATATTTCCATGATACTTTTATTATAATCATAATGTTAATCTCTAGAATTCATAGTCATTATATTTAAGAATATAATACTGATATACCTACATAAAAAATCATAGTTGACCTGAGCTTCAAAACAAAAACAATTCTTGTCTGAAAATAAACGATAGAAACATGAAATGAGTAAACAGTTAAGAGCTTACTTTGTTTTGTTTTTAGTTTCTGAAGTGAAGCCAATGTATTTCATTTTTTAGGACAAAGATAAATGCGCTTCCTTACCACAAACATATTTTAACCTGAACATCTCAGATGAATCTGATATCAAATATTAAATTCTTTGTTAGGAAAAAAAATGTTTGCTAGTCTATTTAAAGGTTCCCAATTCTTATCTCTCTCTATGTGCATGTAGTTTTTCCAGGAATAAGGGAGAACAATAATCAACCAGATTATCTTTCTATTTAGATATAAAAATGAGATTGTAAGTAAATCCAGAATTATAAAACCTATCAAGTATCCATGATTTCAGCAGCTAATCACAGTTTTTCACTGATTTAAAAAGTTCACATAAATATATTACACAATAAAGTAAAGTACATTTCTCTTTTCTCAGCTGTGAAATAATATGACAGAATCTATCAATCAGTATTTACGGGTAGACTAGGCAGAGTGCAGATGCAAAGACATTTAAACATGATATCTCCCAGAGCTTATAGAAGATTCCTTGAAGCAGGAAATACCCAGAGAAATGACAAAACCACAATGAATTATATAAGAAAGAGATCAGTGGAGTTGTTAGATAGAGATTGAGCAGACATTTGAGACAAATTATGAGGGAGAAGATATAACACGACTATTAATAAACAGAATCTGAAATTGTTACTGACCTAAACTGTCCATTCAGCACCACTCTCTGATTTTGTATCTCATTGTCCCAGAGGAAGGCGTATGCAAACGGCCAATCTGTAGCTTCCCAAGGCCATGCCAAGCATCCAGGGCACTGGCACTAGCTTGAGTTGTAGCTAAAATGATGAGAATGGTCTTGGATTCTGCTCACTCCTGAAAATGCCTGTGTTCAGTTTGGATTCACTTTTGCTTGTACTGTACTAGCAATGGTACAGTAATAACAATGGTAATAATAACCCAATGGACACATCATGATATTTTCATTTCTTAGGGATATAACCTTTGACATTTAAAAGAACCCTTAAGAATCTAGAACGTTTTTGAATTATCAATTTAATCATAAACTGGGGTGAAAGAGGCAGCATTTTCTCAAGGTCATCATCTACCACTCTTTCTCTAAAGTCGAGATATATCATGACTCTTTACTGTGCTATGACATGACTCTTTTATGTAATATTTCTGTTTGAAAGGTTTCACTCACTTTTCAAATCTTTACTTTCCATTTGGATGTGATACTTCCAGAGGCCATGATTACTTACCCCAGAATAAGAATGTCAGACAAGCAGGACCAAAATTTCTGGAGCTATTAAGTCTGCAGCATTATTCTCACGACTCTCACACCTTCTTCCCCAGCCTTCGCTTCCACTCGGGCAGTAAACCTCCCTCCTACTTCTCATCGCGGGGCTGTTATTCATTCTTTATCATGTTGTGGGGTAAAACACTTTTTAATCTCACCCCTTGCTTATTACTTGGCTGAGAGCACTGATTATTATCTCCAAGAAAAGTACTCTCACTCCCAAACACAGGCAATGGAGCTCCTGTCCTCCTAACTTCCTGAGACCGTATTTTTGTCCTCATCCTAGTACTACTGGAAATTCTTAGATTTTTACAGTCTAAGTAATTAAAATTATTCATCTTAGGTACCTCTAAATTAGTCAATGGCTTCATAAATTCTCTGTGTGACTGCGTTTCAAAGTGACATAGATTGGGTCAGCCAAATAGCTCAGCGGATTAAAGCACCTGCAAGCAGGCCCAGGAGCCCGGGGATTCGATCCCTGGGCTGCCTCCAGGGCATGCTGAGATAGCAATTGAGACTGGGCATGGTGGTGCATGCCTGTAATCCCAGCTCTTTGGGAGGCTGTCAACAGGTGGATCACTACGAGTCCGATCTAATAGTGAGAACCTGAACACCCTGTAGACCCTTCCCTAAAATACAAAAAAAAAAAAAAA
>NDGM011053130.1:0-10725 GCA_002564305.1 Octomys mimax | reverse complement strand
CTATTCATTAAGAGAATGTAGCTATATATCTATCCTAAGCACTTTGAATACAAAGATACAAAAGATTATTGACCAATGAAAAGAAATCTAGTAGAGGGAAGAATTACACAAGGTGTAAAATATATCCAGGTTGATTTCCTGTTCTATAGCAGTTTGATAAGTGAATGGCAAAACATGCCCCTCAGCAGCTTTCTGCTTCTGGGTCTACAATATGATATTACACTATTTCAGGAACTTTCAGTCAAAACAGTGTCAGGGCCAGTCTTTGTGGTAGGCACTGGACTAACACAGGTTGCCATTGCTGAATGTGTCATGTAATCTGACTGTATTTCCCCCCAAATAAGACTTAGCTAGGGACTAATCTCAGCCTTGCAATATGGAGATCAAAAATGTCAGACCACATAAGCTGATTTTCAGCATTTGGTGGAATGTGATTTAAATGCAGGATAAGCTGTAAATAAATACATAATAACTTAAACTTGAAATTTGTTCCCACAAGAAAATGAGTAGAGTGCATTGAAAGGAGACTCAAAAGATGGGATATTTTATATAAACATATGCAATTAGCTAACCATCAAAGACATTTCAAAAGTGGAAGGCTGATAAGGAAAAGGTCAAATGGAGAATAAAAAGAGAGACGGTTGAGGTAAAATTAACAGGAGATGAAGATTCAAATTTCTTGCACAGGAAAGTCCTGGAAAATGTGTACAAGAAAGGACTATTAGACTACATTCAATTTGAACTGGAAGACAGGTCCTGGATCAGTTTCGTTTATGCTCACCCAAACTGTCCTGGGAACTCGTTAGATATGCTTTTTAAATGGACATACAGTACATGCATAAATCATGCAGGAGTGAAATAAAATCAGAGTCTAGCTCACACCACAAACACATGGTGCTGCAAAAACTGGCTTTCCACGTTTCAAAAACTAAAACTATGTATATCACCATACATCAAACTAAAATCAAAATGTATTAAGTGTCTAAATCTTAAAATGGAAACACTAAATCTAATGGAAGAGAAATAGGTAGAAATCTTAAAGTCACAGACACAGGCAAAGACTTCATGAACAAAATAACTATGAGGGGAGTACTATAAAGAATCAATAACTGAGATCTCATGTTATTAAAAAGTATTTGCACGGAACAAGAAGTCACCAACAGAGTGAAAAGACAACCCACAGAGTGGGAAAAAAATCTTAGCCAGTTATTATTCACACAAAACTCTAATATCTAGAACAGAATGAATTGAAAAGAATCAGACCCACCAAAGTTAAAGAGCTAATCCAAAAATGGGCATTTGAAATGAATAGAGATTTCTCAGAAGTGTAGGCACAAATAAATATATGAAAAAATGTTCAACAAATATCTTATTTGTAAGTTAATTTTGAGTTCTTAGTTCTCTGGGGAACTTAAATATCTTTATGATAATTTCCTGATTTAATATATGTTCTATAGGTAAAAAATAAGATTATATATCGAATTAAATTGCTACCTATATTGTTGCAAATGTCATGATAAGAGAGTGTTGAACTCCGGTTTGTTCCCTTCAGATTTCTATAGCATTATCCCAGGTGGAGAACATCTTAGATCACAAAATTTCTGTTCTCATTTTTCTGTTGGCTGGAGAACCAAGGTCAAGTTGCCACTGAAGTTCATTCTCCAACAGTCTCTGTTTCTGGCACAGCTGTTTCTCTGGTCTTGTGTTTTCATCTTGTGCCTTTTCCTTGTCTTGTGCATGTGACATCCTGGTGCCTCTTTATTTTCTCATGAGGACACAAGTCCGAGAGGATTCGCTTCTGCTCTTTGACTTCATCTACCCTTAATTATCCATTAAAGGCTTTATCTCCAAATAAAATCTCATTGGAGATTTAGGGCTTATACCTCTTAGAGAGAAACAATTTATTCCTTATCAGATTCTGAGAAAAAAAACAAGATAGAGTCTAAAATTTATTCTTTGGGTGATATTAGCAGGTCATCTCTTGGTTGGCAAGAAAGATAACAATATGACTGCAATTCCAAAGGCCAGGATAAGTATCGTATGTTGGTTTGGTTCATTATTCTATATCTTTATGCTTGGATTCCTAATTAAAAAAAAAAAAACAGAAGTCTTGTCTCGAGCATTAGATAAAATATTTCTCAAAATCTTTACTGCAGGGAAGGGGATATAGTTTAGCAACACAATGTGCCTAGCAAACTCAAAATTGTGAGCTTGATTCTTGGGACAAAAAAAAAAAATTCTTTCCTACAGTGTATGGTAAATAAAAGCATGATATTTCATATTAATTACAAGCAAAAGTCATATCATTGGAATAGTGATGTGTTCTGTAGCAAATAGTACTCGGCCAAAAATGAACACATTTCTCGGTATCACTGCCACTTAAAAATATTACACAGTGGGTGGGTTAAGCAGCAGATTTATTTCTCACAGTTCTAGAGAACAGAATTCCCAGTGCAAGGCCCCAGAAGGGTTGATTTCTAGTGAAGGCTTGAGATTGCTCTTCCTGTCATTCCTATTTTACAGGAGGCTACTTTATTGTGGAATCTGCATGGTTTTCAGAAAGAGAGAGAAAGAGAAAGAGAGAGAGACAGAGAAAGAGAGGGACAGACAGAGAGAGAGAGAGAGAGAAGATCTTTTTCTTTTAATGAGAATTAAATGTATTAGGACCCACGTCCTGTATTGTATTAAGACCTGCGTCCACTCATATGACCTCATTAAACATTAATTGTCTCCTTAAAACTTCCTTCTCCAAATATGCTTACATTAAGAGTTTAGACTTCAACACATGAATTTTAGGAAGCCATAGTGCAGACCTCAATAAATAGTATTTCTACAAAGATTTTACTTATAAGACTAAAGTTTGAAAACTGCATGAAGATCCAGTGTAGAGTTTTTGTTTATATGTTTGCTTTAAATCAGTGAAATCTGCATTCAAAGGCTAATGAAAAGAATCAATAGTGATGAATGAATTAATAGTAGAGATTAGGGCCAGTCAAATAGCTCGGAGGATTTAGGTGCCTGCAAACAGACACAGGGACCTGTGGCTCGATTCCCGGGCCTGCCGTACTGGCCCTGCGCATGCCAGCCCTGTCCTCAGGGGCACGCTGAGATAGCGATAGAGACTGGGCATGGTGGCGCGTGCCTGTAATCCCAGCTCTTGTGAGGCTTTAAACAGGTGGATCACTATGAGTCCGATCTAGTAGTGAGACCCTGAACACCCTTTAGACCCTTCCCTAAAATACAAAAAAAAAAAAGTAGAGTTGAGAACAATAAGCAAATCAAGTTTCCTAGTGGTGCAGGCAGACATCTTACGTAAAACAGAGAGGTAGAAGGACTGTGGAGATAGCTCGGTGGCATAGGCACCCGCCTGGCAAGCACATGGTCCTGAGTTCAGTTATCAGTACCAGGAAACAAACAAACAAACAAAGCTAACAACAGAGAGATAGAGGTATTTGTGATTCCCAGAAAGCAGAGATTGTACGGATCTGGATTGTATGGAGGCAAATTATTATTATATATAAACTTCTTTTCCTTGTGTCATTTATAATATGATAAGGAAATGAGTTTTGAAAGTAATTAGAAAAAAGGCCACAGTTTTTATTTTATTTATTTTACTGTGTTGTTATATAAGTTTTATTTAGTTGTAAGTAAACATTTAATAAAGTATCTTAATGTATGCAAAAGGAATATACATAATTATTAATGCTTAGAATTAAAATTAAACCTGCAAATCCTAAAATTCAAAAGCAAATATCTAAGAAACAATGCCAGTTTTGAAAGTGTTAATATACAGATAATTTGGAAAAAATTATATAATCTAACAATTTGTAAGCACACTAAGTAATTATAAATCATAATGGTAAAAATATATCTAACCTAATTATTGGATGCGACAATGTATAAACTAGAAACTTTGTTATTTTCTCTATTCTTGATAATTAGAGCTAAATCTAAATACAGTTTCTGTCTCTTTTCATAAAAAAATTAATTCATTATCTTTCTCATAAAAGGCAATAAATGCTATGTGTGAAAGCAAAAGACATAATCATAAAGTTGAAATAGAAGAGAAAATTGCAGCAACTCAAATGTTTCCATAAATGAAGCAACAGTATTTGGTCATGGAAGGTGAAAATGTGTTTCTGGGTATTTGTAATCCAGTCTAATGGTTAAGAGACAGTGAGTAATGCCTACATATTATGTTTAGCTTCCACTATAACTTACTAGAAGTGTATTAGAAAATATCCATGCTATCACCTTGTTAATTTTGTAGTCCGATATTTATTTTTTTTTCTTTTTTTAGTTTTTTAATTTTTGTGGCTGGATCAGCCCACTCTCGGGTTGGGGCTGGCCTGGCATGTGGTGCCAGATATTGAACCCCGATCCTTGCACCCTTGCCTCCTCCTAGACTGAGGAGCCTGTATAGTCCAATATTTAAATGTCTGTCTCAGTCAATTTTCTAACACTTAAAATACAATTTTTTTCATAGAAATTATTGGCAAGTCAGCAAGACAGTTCTATAACAGTATCTAAGTGTAAAGACAGTGATAGTAAAGGCTTTGATTCTTTGTAAATGATCTGTGATCATACCATGTTACAAAGCAAGAGATTAATTTCTTTAGATACAATTTAGTTTTACAGAAAACAAGAGTATTAATTTATGTTTATTAAGCAGCAGATAATTGGCTTTATATAGAAGATGATCTAAAATGAACAAATTAGGAACAAAAATTTTTATTCTCTCTTATATATTTCTATTAAAGTTCAAATATGTTCCATTTACCCAGAAATTCTGCTACTGGTTATATATCTAACACAAATAAAATTAATGTCTCTAACAGCTATCTATAGTCTAATATGCAAACAACTGAAATATTCACCTAGACATTGATATAAAGGAAATGTAGCAGATATACACAGTAGGATATTACTCATCCACAAAAAAGAGACATCTTGACATTTGTGACAACATGGATGAAACTAAAACTCATAATTTATTTCACTTTATGAAATAAGTCAGTCACAGGAAGACAAATACTCAGGATATTTCACTTGTATTTGGGATCTACATAGTGGTAGCAGATGAGAGGTAGTACATTTCTAATCAATATATAACATTTTTAGTTAGACAAAAAGAAATAGTTTAAGTAAAAATCTATTGAACAATATGATAATCACAGTAACAAAGTCTTGTGTACAGTACTTAAAATGGTTAAAGACAATATATATTAAATGTTCTTACAGCAATGCATTTGTGTCATGAAAGAATACATATGATAAGTAATACCATTTAGCTTTTCCAGGAAAAAATGTAGTCTTTCTTTTTACTTAAAAAATAATTAGAACCAAATTAAGTACTTCCTATATCCTATCACCCTAGACAACTCCAGAGAAGTCTATGGATACTTTGTAGGGGTTTTTTTGGTTTTTTGTTTGTTTTTGTTTTTGTTTTTAATTTAGCGCAGAGTCTGCAGGGTCTCACTACACAGTAGTGCTTCTCCTGTTTTCAGCTTCCCAAGTGCTGGGATTACAGGCACATGCCACCACGCCCAGTCTCAATCACCCTCTCAGTGCGCCCTGGGGGGCGGGGCCGGCACAGCGGTGGGGGTGGGGGTGAGGGCGAGGTGGAAACTTTGACCCTGTATGCCTAAGTAGGTGCTTTAATCCGCTGAGCTATCTGGCTGGCCCCTGTAATTGTTTTATCTGTATAAAGACCTGCATTGTCTATGATCCTGTGGGTCAGTTTTCAGCAATCTCAGTCTCCCCGGTGTTGATCTCCATATATTCAAGCCAGCAATATGTTGGGGATCTACTTAAACTCACCCTCAGGTTGCTTTCCAAAAGTGAATTCTGAATGCAAACCTGGAACCTGAGAGGACTCACTTGTCTTTCTCTTTTTTAGTGCCACAGCTTCATAATTTGTTCAATATTTGAAAACAGTCGTTTCAGATACTTCACTTAGTTTTCCAGTTGTTACTGCAAAATAGAAATTTCATTATCAGTTACAACTTCTAAGTGATTAATTTAGTTTAATGACAGCTATAAAAGATCCTTGTTTTCAAAAGAAAGTATACAAATCTATATAATTAAAACATTAAAAATATTTTATAGAAATGAAGTATGCAGATAATATACCTATATCTATATCTATATACACATGTGTATATATATTTAAACAATATTTAATTTTTTGGCCAACTCAGCCTTCCCTGAGCACAGGGCTGGCATGGCATGTGGTGCAGGGATCAAACCATGGTCCCCTGCACCACCTGCCTAAGCTTGCCTAAGCAGGCACTTTAGACTGCTGAGCTATCTCACCAGCCCCAATAATGCAGTTTTCTTAATCAAGGTGCCCGTTATGCAGAAAATTACCAAATAGTACTAAATAATAAAATTGTGATAGAAACATCAGACTTTTAAGAATCTTAAAAAGAATGATTAAAGAAAAAGATAGCAGGAATAACAGTGTGATTAATAGTGAGAATTTCAGTCAACACAGAAAAGCAAAGGAGAGTACTCATAAGTATTAAGGCAATGCAAGATTTAGGAATATAGACAAAAGGAGAAATAAATGATGGCTCCTGGATTTGGTAGATACAAGAAAATAAAAGCATGGTGGTGCATGCATGTAATCTCAGCTCTTGGGAGGCTGTAAACATGGGAATCACTGTGTGTCTGATCTAGTAGTGAGACCTTGAACACCCTGTAGACCCTTCCTTAAAATACAAAAAAAAAAGGAAGAGAAAAAGAAAATAAAAGAATATGATTAATAATTGAAAGGTAAAATGTCTTGAGCATTATCACTACAGAAAATTAAGTTAGAATTCTTTTACTCATATCGGTAGATTATAGCACCTTTTCTCTACATAAAATGTGGGAAGTGCATGTGATGGAGAAGCTAGATATTGCTATGGATCTGTCTATGAAATTTACTCTAATTACTGTTTTCTTTAATGTATGTAGTTGTTTCCATCATCTAAAAAGTTCCCGAAGTACATGAAAAACAGTACACAATAGTAGTTAAAATATTTAAATACATAAAGTGTGAGTTATATAGGATTCGACTTAAAATAAATTAAGATTTTAATGAGTACATATTTAAAAAGCAGGGGGCTGGCAAGAAATCTCAGCAGATTAAACATCTGCTTAGGCAAGTGCAGGAACCAGGGTGGGTTTGATCCCCAGCACCACATGCTGTGCAAGCCCTGTCCCTGAGTGGCTGAGCTGGACACTGAGTCCTGGCACAGTGGTGCCCACCTGTAATCCCAGCACGGAGGAAGCTGAAAACAGGAGGATCACTATGAGTCTACGCTGTGTAGTGAGATCCTGTACAAAATAAAATAAATAAAATAAAGTATCATAAAAGAAAAGAATGCAGCACTCTCTTGCTTCACCTGAAACTCAGACCATGGAGCTGGCTTTCTGACCCTGTTTCATCCAGGAGACAGATGTGTAATCTTTGGTACAAGAGCAAAATAAAAAGCAAAGGCAGGGGCCAGGAAGATGGCTCAGTGGACTGGGTGCTTCCCTGGCAAGCGCAAGGGCCTGAGTTCAATCCTTGGTTCCACCACAAAAAAAAAAAAAAAAAAAAACAAAGGCAAACTTAACATGTAATTTCTATAGTGGAAGATCCTCAATAACCTCTTCTAATCTCTACCATGTGATAGGACTTTGCTAACATGTATGAGCTCCCACAAGTTAAATAAAATTGGGAGCATAATGAGAGATATTTATGGTTATTACCTCAAAAATATAATTTATATAGAATTAATTTCCAAAGCAAGCACACAAAGGTTTTCTTTGTCTTCTAACAGTATGAAGTCACAAATAATAATAATGTAATATATATGAACAAATAACAGTCTGATTAAAACAACAACAACAACAAATTCAACCAGCAAGGGTGGCAAAGAGCAATACAGGAACAGAGAACACCAGTGAGGAGAGTCCTTAAATGTCGAAAGAGAAAAAAGGCAGAGAAAATATAGGCTTGCTCACAAATAAGAAGGGACATAAAAATCAATGAGCCATTGATAATGTGCTAGGTGTAGCTCACATTTTTTAAAGAGAAAAATGAAGCAAGGAAGTTTGGGAAATTGAGAAATAATGACGGCCTAGTTAAAGTAGCTGTTGATGAAATGTTGGTAGGGAATGCAAGTAAAAAGGATGGGATAAATATGCTCCAGTTGGAGAGGAGTGTCTAATGGGAGTCTTGGATGGATCATCATCCTCTCTTAATTCAGCATCATCTTTAATGCCATGTGAATGATGCATGACTGAGGATTGGGCGAGAATGGAGCTCATACTTGCTACACAAAATATTATAAACAGAAAACAGCAATGAAGTGAGTGGGTTTAATTAAAGCAATTTGAGATATGTCAAAATAAAAATTATCTTTGCAAACTTAATAAGGCATCCAAGAGTCCAAATGGAAGGAAGGGAAAGCAAATAAAATTCCAAATTGTCATTGGCAGACAAATTTCTTAACCAGTTTGTACATGTTTTCCTTTCATCTTTAGACTCTAAAAAAGAGTAGATGCCTTACAAACAGTGAACAATGCAACTGGTTTCAGAATAATGATGCTCCACATACTGGCTATCTAGAGTGGTGAGGCCAAACTAGAGCCCTCAGTTGTAGAAATATGGCTTATGGTATTGCTACTAGACCATGTGCTTTATTGATCAAAGAGAAACACATAATTCTATGTTCTGTAGCAGTCTGTAAATATTACCATAGGAGGGCTTTACCATGTATTGCTATTACTTACCACTCGCTGTCTCCCCAAAACCTCACACTCTCATTTATGAGGCTGTCAGAAGATAACTGAATGGTGGGTATATGATACTGAAAACGGGTATTTGAAACTGGATTAGTCCACTGATGTGTTTATGTTTGGGTGTGATAATGGAAAGTGAAGCCTCCTGGGATGATGTGGGTCACTGTGGATGACAACTTCATTGCTCTAGTTTCCTGCCTGCCATGCCATAAGCTAATCTCCTCTGCTGTGTCCCTCTACCATGCTGAACTGCCTTGGAGCCAGTCAAAGAAGACTGAAACCTCTTTACAAACTGAGCCAAAATAAGCCATCTTTTATTTAACTTGAGTGTTCAGTATTTTATGCCAGGGAAAAGAAAGTGTCTAAGATATTTATGTCAATAAATAGTCAAAATGAAAAAAAAATAGTAGCAAAAAAGAGCAGATGGTAGAGTATCTAGAAGGAAGTGGTAACTTGTACCAAATAATACAGAAGAGTCCAGTAAGTTAAGACAGAGAACCTAGCTGAGAATTAGCCAACTAGTATGTCTTTTATGAAAATTGACAAAGGGATTGTTTTGAGGCTGGAATGCAATCCAGAGAACAATGATTGATATAGAAAAGCGAAAGCAAATATGAATGACTTTTCCCAGCAAGTGATATCTGATGTGAAAAAGTGAAATAGTATGATAACAGGAGAAAAACATAAAAGACAAAAACGATGTCTTACTATAAGAATTATTTTCTGAAAATAGAGCCAGAAAGGGAAAAAAACCAACCTTACGCTGGCACTCCTGCTAATTTTTCATGGTTCAGATCATGAGTTATATTTTTGTAAAGCTGCAGATTGTTTCTCTGACTTCTTTCTGGATTAATTATGCTCTTTTTGGGCGTGTGTGCCTCTTCTGCTATCACAGGTAGCTAACCCTACATGTCAGCTATATCATGCTCCATTATATATCCTAATTTTTTCATCTAACACACAAGGTAGAGTTACTTTTGAACACAGGAACTAAAACTATTTCTCAGTTTCTACCACAGTAGATGTCATACCATGATGAAGTAAGAAAGTTGTCTTGAGACATGAAACTAATGTAGAGAAAATACAGTTTTCAGTACCACACAGAACTGCTAAAATTTCAACTCAAAATAAGAGCATAGATTCTGGCAAAACTAACAATGAACCAGCTGAAGACTTACGAAAACAGAAAGTAAAAATAAAAAAAGAAAACACTTAGGAAGATTGCCACAGTGACAGAGAAAGTAAAACAAACAGTGAATTCAAGGAGAGGAGAAGACATACACTCATGCATTTCTAAATGTTCCTTATTTTCTTTCTCCTGAACTATGTAAATATATAAGGGACTGCTTCATAGGCCAATGGATGGTACACTTTCACTTTCAGTTGAAAGAACCAAAAGGAAATGTTCTTCTTGAAATATTGGTATATTTTTATAGAGCAGATTTATTAGGAAGTTTATTCCACTAGTTCACAAGGAAACAAGGGAAAACCTATATGTGAAATGTAAGTAGAAGTTTTAGTTTGAAAAGACAAGGCTAGTAATACTAGGAACAAAGGAAAAGCCACAAAGTGTTCAATATTGATGTTAGTTTTGATACAGAATGTCTTTCAAAATTCTCAGGTGGTCAGACATGAGGTTTTTAGGTGAGTGAATCATGGAAGTGCTTTACTCATTGGTGGGTTCAATCCTTCATAAGTCCATAGCAGATTGTGTTGTTAAGAGTAGAATCTACTCAGAAAACACTGGAAGTATGGCCTAAAGGGATATAGTTCCCTCTTCAGAATCTTCCTGATCTTTGAGCTTTCTGGTTTCCATGATGTAATCAGCTTTCCTCTGCTAAGCCTTTCCACTCTTGAGACAGGAGAATCATTGGAAGTTTGAGACAAGCCTGGCCAACAAAGTGACCTGAAGGCTAGCCTCAGCTGCACAGTGAGACTCTGTCCCCCCCC
>NDGM011053114.1:0-13360 GCA_002564305.1 Octomys mimax | reverse complement strand
GTGTGAGTTCACAGCTATGAATTTCCCTCTGAGAACTGCTTTCAACGTATCCCATAAATTCCGGCAAGTTGTGCTTGAATTTTAAGAAATGTAACTTTTTTATCGGACAAGTTCATTCAAATCCCCTCAGGATTTACCCTGAAACCCTGTGCAGCGTTTTGTAGATCCTATGTCAATGTCAGCCACGTGGATGAGTCACGGCCATTGCTTGACCAATTTGCTCCCTGTGAAAGCCTGAGAGAATGTTTTCCCTCCATGTGACTCTCCTTAGGCACACTCTACATCATCAATCATATCCCTCTGTGGCTCCCTAATCTCCTTGATCGGAAGATTTGGGACACCACATAATCCTTTCTTTAATGACATGCAAAATGACAATGTCCACTGATTCTTAGCCATTAGGTATAGCCTTAATAATACATATTCTATAGCATGATGGAGGAAATATTACTGGAAAATAGTTTAGATATAGAATCCAACTCTCTAGCTTCCCTGGCTGGAATCATAAATTTCCTCATGTCGTCCCAGCAGCTGTGAGCATTTTGAAGTATTGCACAGTGTGTTACAGAGTCAAAGGTGTGTCAACTGGCTTCAGCTTTTCCACTGGCTTTCTGTGTAGTTTTGGGCAAAATACTTTTCCCTAGATGATCCTACAGTTTGTCAAACAAGGAAAATTTGAATGCTCTCAAATATTATTTCCACCTCTGCTGGATTACAACTGTAATCCAGTAATTGTGTAGTGGCAGGCAGGAACCCTGTTGGATTGCTATAAATCTAGGATAGCATAGGTGGTCTTTTGTTTGTTTGTTTGTTGATACCCCTTAACTTAGTAGTCAAGGAGAGTTGACTCTCAAGTTCCTCTTGTTAGTGTTGGGGAAAGGAAAGAGACTAAGTGAAGCCCTGTTTGAGTTTCCCAAGATTCTCCAAGTCTGTTTCAAGTATTTAGATGTCAAGTGTCTTATTTTACCTCATAAAGTCAAAGCAGGTATTTGCCCCATTGGAAAGAAATGTACCACGATTGATAAACCCAAATGCCTGAAGGATGCTGATTGTCCACTGAAAGAGAGATGTTGTCCATCGTGTGGGCTGAAGTGCCTGCAACCCCAAAGCTCAACAGTAAGTGGAAAATAGTAGCATAAAAATCACTGAGTAGTAGCATAATAAAAAAAAAAACTATCAGTTTTCTTTGTGTTATGTCTAAGTATCTTGCCAAAGAGTTTTTCTGATCATGCAAATATTAATGGGGTTATTGTGATTTTATGTATCAGTAATAATAGTAAATTTGGGTCTTGTTTTTTTTTCCAACCTCACTACTGCCTCCTTATCTTTTTCTGTTTTGTAGAATGTCTGTAAGAACATTGAAAATAAAGGCAGTAAGGGCTTGGTGGTAAAGCTTAGTGGTAAAGCATGTGGTTAGCATGTACAAGGCCCTCATTTCAATCCTAGTACTAAAAAATAAAATTAAAAACAAAGGTAATACCATGAATTCATATCTTGCTCCTTATTTAAAATTCAGTGGATCCTCATGACAAACAGAAATATTGTTGGATTTGGGATAAGTTTTATTGCCTTGGCTATTTCCTTTTAAAGATAATTTTCTATCCATCTATTGCTTCTACTAGAAATGAATGCCAGATTTAATAAAATATCTTTTAAGCATCTAATAATATAATGATGTTTCTAATTTGTTGACACAATAACTTGTATTATTTAATGTCACATGTTGAACCATTTTATATTTTCAGGATAACATTGAACTATTTGTTATTAATACATCACAGATCTTTTAGTACATGGCTTATTTAGAATTTTAACATATATAGTCAAAAGGAAAAGTAGTCCATATTTTTGTCATTTTTGTTCTTGTGGCCATAGCACGTCAAGATTTGACGTGGGAAATTAAATGGGAAAAGTTTTTTTCTATGATCTGAAAATATAAGATAATACGTCAAATTTTTGTTCTTTGAAGGCTATACAAAATTGCATTCTAAAGCATCTAAGTTGGGGCCAGGGAGATGGTTCAGTGGAATAAGCACTTCCCTGGCAAGTGCAAGGTTCTGAGTTCAATCCCCGGTTCCACAAAAAAACAAAACAAAAAACAAAACAAAACAAAACAAAAAAACATCTAAGTTGGGTTCCTTCTTTCCAGACATGTATCTGCCCACCAACTGAATGTACCAAATCCCTGTCCCTCCACTGACATGCCTTTCTGTTTTCCCATCACCTGTTTGCTCATTCATTGATACACTGTCTTTCTTATCAATTTTCTACTTTATGTCTAACCTTTAATCGACCAACCTATTATTTACCTTTTTGCCTTTCATGTATTTACAGGCTTGCATGGGCACATTCTTTCACACATATCAACATACTTATCTATTAATTCTACACTCATCTCCTTTCCATCCACCCACCAGCCCAGGTATTCACTGTTTAATCCAAAGAGCCTCCACCAGTAGACCTACCCTTCTCATCACTAACTGTTAGAGTTTCTATCTTATTTTTTATTTTTTATACTTTTTAATGTATTTAGTACATGGTTTACAGGGTTTCACTACACAGATCAGACTCATAGTGATCCTCCTATTTTCAACCTCCTAAGTGCTGGGATTATGGGTGATTGCCACCACGCCCAGTCTCAGTCGCTGTCTCAGCGTGCCCTGGGGCAGGACCTTCACAGCATGTCATGCTGGGGATCGAACCCCTGTCCCTGTGCTTTGCCTAAGCAGGCACTTTAGTTTGATGAGCTATCTATCTGGCCATCCAAACCCTAGAGTTTGGATGTTAAATAGCTCCAGCTGGTGAGGCTATTAGGAGGTAGTGGATACTTTAGGAGTTAGAAGGAATAGCTCGTGGGTAGTGTGCCTTGAAGGATATATTGATTACAGCTTCTTCCTCTCTCTTTCTCAGCCATAATGAAGAAACTAGCTTTGATATCCCATTAACCACGGGCACTCTTCTGTGATATTTTCCTTTGCCACGGACTCAAAGCAATGGGACAAAGCAACGATGGGTTGAAATTGCTAAAGCCATGAAACAAAATAAAACTTTCCTCCTTATAAGTTGACTATCTCTGGTATTTTTCACAGTGGCAGAAAGCCGACATGCTATATTGAATCTAATCTACTTCATCTAGTCATTCATCTACCCACCTATAATCTAAGTATTTATGCACACAAATATCCATGCTTGCCTCACCTCTTCCTGGTCATCCTGCCATACTCCCATTCCATCCCTTTATAAGCCACCTATCCATCCATATATCTGTTTATCTATCACATACCTACCAATTCCTCCAGCTACCTTGCTCATCCAGCAGTATACAGTATTTATTCTGTGTCCTTTTGTGTTCTAACCACTAGGTTCTAGTGCTTAGGCTAAATATGTTGTCATGTTCTAGCACTAGGTTAAATATATACTTAATGGACCTCAGAGCCTGGTTGAGATAACAAATGTGAAACCTAGAAATTCAGTTAGAAGCACTTGGAACAACACAAAAAGTTCAGTGGCAGAAAATCAGCCCATGTAGTAGGTTTTGGTGTCATCAGCAGGCAGGCATTTATAGGTAGAAACCAGTGTGGCTTGGTTCTCTTTGGAGCCCTCATTCTTAGCCCATAATTTGTTCTAAATGGAAATAGGCCTGACACAGAGGAAGGACCGTGATCTTCAACGAGGATAGATAAATAAAACAGACAAAGATCTAGATGGGTCCTGAACCAACTTTCTCCAAGAAATTAGGTATTAAAAAAGGCCCAAATCATGATTAATCTAAAGCCCAAAGAAACTGTCTACTTCTTAGACAGTGAGACCCACACATATGTCTGGAAATTAGATAAGAACAAATGTGACAGAAAAACCAAAAAGAACTTTTGTTTATTTTCAAGAAATTGTAGAGAAAAATGCAGCTTTATTTGGGAGCCCTGAGAACCATTTTTCAATGGATCAACTGAATCTTCAGCCTCTCTGTGTATGAAAGATATGTCCATCCCTTTTAGATTTAAGCATTCCTCTCTATTTTCTAATCCACCATAAAATATATATCCATGCCAATCCAAAGGTTCCTTAGTGGCTTCTGGCAAGAACTTATCATTTCCCTCTGATCTGTGATGCTGGGTGACATTTAGTCAGAGTTCTTACCTCTCTGAGTCTTATGAAATAGTCTTAGGGTCTGGTGGTTCCTAGACCAATTCCACCTAGCCATTCCAGGTTTTCACTCTTTCCTGGGCTGAATTTAGGAGAATATAGAGTAGATCAAGAGGGACAGGCTTACGTAGGACAACTTGGTTATTTTTTAGAAATTCTAGTCTGTGGGCTCTTTTCTATTGATGGGATGAGGTTCTGAGGCTCTGTCTCTGATCTTAAATTTTGGGATCATATATGAGATGTAATTGAAAAATATGGTGAACATTTAAATTTTAAAAAATTTTCACAGTAAAAGACATATTTCCATGAATGCTCCTCAAAATACGCCCCCTCACTTTGAGCACATCCCACTGTTCTCACTACTTTCTGAAGCAGTCCCACGAGTCCTCCTTTGTGCTTTCACTGTGTGGCCATGGCTGGCTTGATGTCCTGAGTCAATTCAAAACATTCACTTTCATTGCTATTTTGAGTTTTGGAAAGAATAAAAAGGTGCACAGCTGTAGACCCAGTGGGTGAGGTGGATGAGGACACAGTGTGATGCTTTTATCTGCTGCCCTTCTACTGGATCGCATTTGACAGCATTCACCATATTTGTTGTTTTATCATAAAGATACTCATGAAAGAGAACTTTCCTAACTGCTTTAGAAAGTTGACAAGGACAATGGAATAAATGTGCTTGAAGTAAGGGGGAGTATTTTGAGCAGGAGTTAATGGTAATGTACCTTTTATTATAATAATTTTTAAATATGTAAACATTCACCCATCAACCCACTGATGACAGCTGGCTTTGTCTAGCTTCTGCCTATCACGTAAGAGAACTCACAGAATGTCCAGCAGCAACATAAGACCACATCTAATCAGAAAGGAAAATGCGAGTTCTATACATGACATTTACCCTTTGAGGAGCATCTTTTCCTGTACCAGCACTGATTGGGGTTGGTGTTTGTATCTGTGGCTGTAAGAAAGCTGCCCAAGTTCTCCAGCACCCTCTTTCTAATAGCGCAGTTAGAATCCAGAAACTTTGCTGTGTTTTTGAAGTTGACTAGATCCCAGTATTTCAGATAGGTTTCCTCTTTTAGTTTCTCCTCGGACAACAAGGAGCTGGTTTCAGATTGCAGAGTTCCCCGTCAGCTAATGCTGGTATTCTCTCTTGCCCTTGAAGCAACACAATTGTAACACATGCTATCTGAAGACTTTGCTATCAGCCTGATTACCTACACCCTCCTGTGTGGCAACATCTTTGCTCTTCGGCCTTGGTCAAAGAACTGAGTGACCCAAAGAGAAGATAAAAGGGAGAACAGTGGGAAGAAACTGTGGGAGAGGGGGAGAGGAACAAGGGCACCATGGGAGACTTATAGCAAATTGTATAATTTGGTTGACGAGAAAGCCTAGTCCAGTGCAGCCCAGAGATTACTGATTTTCAAATAAGAGATCTTCCTTCCTAACATGTGGTCTGTAGATGCCATTTAGTCCTTTTTGTGACCTCAGGAACTTGGCGTTCCCAATAAGAAAGGGGGTGGCTGGCTTTCCTCCTGTTCTCATATCAAAGGCTCTGCCTACTGAAAGAAGAGGTTGGGTCAAAGCAGCCAGACATTTCCACCTTCTGGAGCCACTAGACAGGCCAGCCCCTCTTCAGAATGGAGTCTTCTAGAATTCTGAGCATCTTCATGCTATCCATCATCCTTATGAATGTGCAGGAAACTGTTCTCCGGTATTCTTCTGGTAAGTATTATTTCCAGTCTTGCCCTCAAGAAATAAGTTTGCTAAGAGGAAAGTAACAAAGAACAATTCCTCAAATCTGGGTTGCTTTCCTCCATCTTAGCTCTGGTCATGGGATGGGAGAGAGGGAGATATTTAGAACGCTACCTCTAGATGCAGCAATCCAGGCCTGTGCAATCCTTTCTCTTAGCCAATTTGAAGTGCAGGGTCCTCTTGGGGAAGTGAGGAAGTCACAGAACCTAGCATTTATGGGGTGCAGTGGAGATTATAGAAATATGATAAGATTAGGGGGCTTCCCAGGATTGCACTAGAAAGACAGACTCTTGGGATGTCATATTTAGCTTCTAGCTTTTTCAAATGTAGTCCTATGACATGTCTCTGCATTCCTAAGAGTTCCTTGATTTGGAGATAAAGGTTAATATTTAGTAGTCACTTAAAATGTAAGACACTAATAATTCACTACTGTATGGTAATAATAATAATAATAATAATAATAATAATAATAAACTTTGTGATGCTGATGGTTAAACCCAAGGCCTTTACTCTGAGCTATATCTCTAAGCCAGTTTTAGTTTGTATTTTGAGAGGTCTCTCTAAGTCACTAAGTTGCCCAGGTTGAAATTGAGCATGTGCCTATCTTGCCTCAGCCTCCCAGAGTGCTGGGATTACAGGTCTGCAGCACTAGGCTTGGCTAATCATAATAGTTTATAGTATTTGTTGAGCACCCAGGAAAAGAAATTTCTGATTAAAACTTAAAAACAAAATAAAGAGGGTGCTGATTCAGATTCAGTGGATTGAGTCTTGGTAGCAATGGCCTACAAACACATTATTTGAATTCTATGTATTCCAGTTTCCTCATCTGAGAAATTAAGGCTCTTAATACAATTTACTGCATAGATTTGTGTTGGGAATTAAATGAGATGATGCATTTGTGGTGCTAAGAAGAGTGTGTGGCTTATAGTAAATATTTAACAAATGCTGGTTAGTAGAATTGTGCCACATTTACTATGACTAGAGCTTCACAGCCTTTGTCTCATTTCTTCCTCACAAGTATGTAAGGCTAAACTGATCTCACAAATGAAACCATGTTTCAGAGAGGGCAGGTGCAAGACCAGTGTGAGAATTCAGAGCTTGCACTGACTAGTGTACTAGGAATCAATGTGCAATATTATCCCCTGGAAGAATTCACAAATTCTGGCTCATCAGCAAAGCTAAGAGAAGCAGATGAGCCAAAGCCAGTTCCTTCACAGTGGACGTTTTCAATGTCTGGAGACATTTTTATTGTTACAATAGTGGAGGGGAAGGCCACTGGCTAATACAGGGTAGAGGTGAGGGGTACTGCTCCATGTCCTCTGGTGCACAGCAGTGTCTACTCCTATCAAAGATTTACCTAGACCAAATGTCTCTAATAATATAGAAATTTTGCCCCAGAGGGGCTGAGGCTGGAAGTGGGTCAAGGGATGAAGCTCAGAAAGTTGGGAATGAGGGTCCAGGAGGGGAGATAGAATGGGCAATGCTGGGAATGACCTGAAGGCACTGTAGGAAAAGGTCTCCCTGAGGTGAGCACAGTGCAAAGAAACTTCCCTGACTCACTGGAACTGAGTCTGGAGAAGGATGGCACTGTTCCCTGCAAGGCTCATGGCTATAAGACTCTTCCTTCCCTAGGCAAATGCCCCAGAATCAGAGGACAATGTGAATTCAAAGAAAGGGACCTGTGCACAAAGAACAGCCAGTGCCCAGACAACATGAAGTGCTGTGTCTTCAGCTGTGGAAGAAAGTGTTTAGACCCCCAGCAAGGTAATATTCAGAGCCTCCAACCTGTCATCTCACGCCCTCCCATTTGGCACACTAGGGTAGCATCCATTCCTGGATCATTGGGGCCGGCCTTGGGTAAGATTGTTGGATTTGGGAAACCTCTGCCCTAATATGGTGGGTAACATTGTAACGTTCTTATCCTGTCAGCTAATGCCTAGGCCCCAGTGTCCCCAAATGAATGATACAGGAGTGGGAATGAATCAGGTTGTTTTTTGGGGCTTTTCACTCTTGCAGTTTTCTGATAGCCCAGCTGGCTATTATTGTCCTAACACCTGCCAACATTGCTGCTGTTGAAAGTGATAAATCAATAAATTCATCTTTCTTGGTTGCCTGCTCTTGAACTGCTTCCTCTCTGCCTATCCAGATTTAAGTTCCTGTGAGGAAAGCTGCCCCAACTGCTCCAGAATAGAGGGGCTTTCTTGTGCTGTTGCAGTCTTAACTCCATGCCAATCTTGAGTTCCAAAAAGTCTGTCAAAAATTCTGCATTTGCTTAGCAAATATTTGCTTCTGCCTTTGAGACCCATCATATTAGTCCATTTGGCATCTCTATATGAAGATGCAAAATTAAATACCAGAAGAAGGCTAAGTTTTTAAGAAATAAAAAGTTTGTTTCATTCAGAGTTTTGGAGTCTGAGTCTAAAGAGTATGGTATAGTCTCTGCCAAGTGCCCATGGCAGTTGGTGGATTGCATGAGGGATGGAGAGATCATAGCTAACATAATGAAAGAGAGAAACTGAGATTCCATGGTCCTTCCTGAGGGCATTCCTTAAACTGACCTAAGGACCTATCACTGGGTGTCAGCTCTTACAGGGTACCACCACCTCTCCATACTACAACCAAGAGGCCCAAACTGTCCAGTGCAAACCTGATTTGGGGAATGCACTGAAACCATATCCAAATGATAGCATCCATGATAGGATTTGTCCTGTTCATTATGGTATGGGAAGATGGAAAAGGCATCTGTAGAAAGAGAGTCTAGAGTTGAATTTAGAATGGAGGGTAATATTTGAGATAATATGAGGGTGGGAGGGCTCGCCAGACACAGGGAATGACATGCACTCAGGCTCAGAGTAGTGAGGTACAGAGTAGCCAGCAAACAGAAGGGAGCATAGATTTGTGTGAGGAGAAAATAGCCTAGACTGGAAAGGATAAAATGTGTCAGACCTGGTGGGTCAGATAAGAGAGTCTCACCTTGATCCTAGAACCAGGGAGATCCATCAAAGTGGAGAATGTGACATGATGAAGTTTATACTATGCCTCCAGAGTATGACAGGGAAAGAGGAGCAAAGAAGGACTTTAAGAGGAAATACAGTGGTACCTTTAATTAAGGAGCTGCAGGATAAGGAAGAGTGGGATGTGTTTGAGGGGTGACTAGGAGGTGGGATTTGGCAAAGAAGCAGAGTGGGCAGGCAAGAAACTCATGAGCCATTTGTATGCCTGCAGGTGAAGTACTCTGAACCTAGACTTCCTGAGTTCAAATCTGAGCTTCAGTTTTGATATTGAACAAATTTACAACTTTTCTTTGCTGTGCCTTAATGTCTTCAGAGAATCAATCAATCAGTGTTAAAAGTTTGAGGATCAAATAAATTGATGTTCTTGAAGTACTTTGAGCAATGTCTGGCACATAGTAGCTACCTGATACCTATTAACTTCATATGTCTCTTTTTTCTTTGAGCTCCTAAATAGCAGAGACCATGCCTTTTCATTGTTCCTTAAAGCATTTTATTTATAGTAGGCATTAAAGGAATGACTTATTCAGTTCAGGATAAGACACCTCTTATTTTACCCTCAACATTCCATGAGGTTTTGTATGGTGCCAAGGCAAGATAAAATCAAACATCATGTGTCTTCACTACAGGTAATCTAGAAAGAGACCAAAGATACAAACAAAAGGTCCATGTACACACAGGGTTAAGAAGCCAGACAGGAAATGCAGGGTTAATTCAAGCATCTTCATGGGATATAGAATTGAGCCAGGAAGGACACTGTGGAGGACTTGATAACCTGAAAAGGGTTTTAAAGGAACAATAGCAGGGTCACTAAGGAGGCTGAATTAAGTAGCTGCAAGATACTTAACAGTGGATGTATGGCAGCGCATGGAGCTGTGTGGTCACATGATGTGTTCATATTGCCAAAACATGTAACTTCAGAGGGACGAGGCCAGAGCCATGAGTAGGAGGCAGAGGATGAAGAGACTTGTGTGACATGGGAGGACTCTCTCGTGGAGTCAATATGGATATTATCTACCGAATGGCATGATCAATCTGACTTTCAGATCCATCAGAATCTCCTTGGAGGACTGTGTGATGAATGGATCAGAGGGTACAACACTGGAAGCAGGAAGCTCAATCAGATGCTAGCTCAACAGCCCAGGAGTGGACACTGAGTCTGAAATGAAAGGGACTGGCAGAGACATGAGCTCTTAGGAGGTAGAAACCAACAAGTCTTAATTATGTAGTTGAAGAAACAACCTTCAACTGATCTCATTTTGGTGGGGGATATATTCAGTTTTCAGGGTTTCTGGAACAAAATAATATGGGTTGATGGCTTAAAATTAATGTGTTATACAGTTCAGCTGGCTAAAGCCTGAGATTAATGTGTCATCAGGGTTTACCCCTTCTGAAGATTATGAGGGAGAAATCATTCCATGCTTCTCAATTAACTTTTGGTGGATAGCTAACAATCTTTGCTGCTTCTTGGCTTGCAGACACATCACTCTGATCTCTGCCTTCATGCTCATTTGGCTTTCTCCCTGCATCTGTGTCTACCCAAACCTACCATTTTTATAAAGACACTAGTCATACTGGATTAGGGACACACCCCACTGAAATATGGTACTGTATTAACAAGTTAGAAAGCAATGATCCAATCTCCAGGGATGCAGACATCCTCTCTTGGTGGGTATCTTCTTGCAAATATGTGCATATGTTCATGGGTCTGGGTTCCCACAATGTGAAAGGGAAAGGGAGCCTGTTGCAGTTTCTTTTAGGCTGGTTGCCAGGGGGAACATTGATCTGGAATAAGCACTGAAATCCCAGTGCTGGGCTCTCTCTGCAGATGTGTGCAGTCTGCCAAAAGAAGCAGGCCTCTGCATGGCTGCTTTTCATCGTTGGTGGTATAATATGGAAAATAACACCTGTGACCTCTTCATCTATGGTGGCTGCCAGGGGAATAATAACAACTTCCAAACCAAAAGCATCTGCCAGAGTTTCTGCCAAAGAAAAGTGAGTTTGAGGGCCCCTATCTCCCTTTTAAACCAGAATCATGCTAAAAAGATCTGAGTGTTGGTTGGTCTATTCCAGCATAGCCATTTGGCTGGCAGCCCCAGTGTCATAGCACCAGTTCTATGCAGGAAGTAAGAATTCACCCTGCAGAAGGGAGATGATGACTTTTTGAGAAGTGAGGTTGGGATGGAATGTGGAGATGAAGCAAAGCTAGCAAGTCGGATGGGGCATGGGAGGGGTGGAGAAGGGATGGCAAGATCTCAGAGACCCACCACAGAAGGATCACGTGCTGGCCAGCCAACTACTTGGGGTCATCAAATTTCTCATCACAGCTCTTTGGCAGTGATACACGGTGTCTTGGCCACTTTTCTCTCATTGCTGCAACAAAGTACATGACACCCAAAAGGAAGGAAAGAAAGGTTTATTTAGCTCACATTTTGTGGATGGTTCAGTCCATACACAACTGGCTCCAAGGCAGACTGGCACAAGGCAGAAGGAAGCAGTCCATGGTGGTGGAAAAACAGCAAACAGTAAGAGCAAAAGAGAGGAGCAGCTGCAATAATGTCAACAGAAAGAAAGTTTGACTCCCTTATGTTGCACTGAAGTTATCTGCCCCAGGCCAGGTGTAGCCCTCACACCCATAATCCCAGCAGCACTCACAACCACAACCCCAGCAGCATTCACACCCATAATCCTAGCACCAAATCATGAGTTCATCACAAAGTCTAGAAGTTTGCCCCATGACTGCATGAGATTTTGGGGGAACAACTAGACACAAACCATAACACAACCTCACTCAGTTTTCCTTCAAAGAACCTGACAGCCCCCTCCCCTGCCAAAGCAACCCACTTGAAACTTCATTCTACAAACAGATGTATAAATATAACTTTGAAAGCCAGTTTCATCTCATATCTATACTCTCAACAGGGTGTCTTCACACAAGGATAAGGACACACTGGAACAATCTCCTGCTCCAGACTCTGTGCACCTGACTGATGATTCAGATGGGCTTCCACTGTTCTACTCCTGGAACTCCAAGAAGAGATCAGCTTTTCCCAACAGTGGGCCCTAGGACCTGCCTTCCACTCCTTCATCCCCACCTCCTTTCATGCATAATCTCTTCTGTTTGGATGTCATCTTTGTGTGTGCTCAGTCCTTCATCTCCAAATTCTATCCTCCTGGTTGCCCCTCAGAAGTTCCCACCTTTTCAATAAAGTACTTGACTTAGTCCTATGACTTTGAGGCTGAGTAATTTGTATCTGTATTGTATGTTACACTTTGTGGAAAACAGGTTTGATTGAAACTTTCATTTACACCATTCAGTAGAATGATGGCAATCTGAACTTTGAGAGCTGAGCACTCTAGAAATAGTGTCCACTTTCTGTTTCTTTAAAAAATGTTAAAACTCATCAGACAAAGGCCCATAAATGTTGCTTTTCTTTGGATGCCCTATAAATTGACCTTGGGACAGGATCCTGGGTTCAACTAGTTTATCTGGAGATACCCCAAGAAAGACATCATAAGGAGTGGGTAAGTGAGTCAGGGAAGGGAAAGGAGTAAATTAAGAGTGGTTACCAATGTGAGAAACTGTAGTGCAATCCTGCTGGCCCCCTCAGAGGACCATGTCCACCATGTCAAATGGATTCCCAAATTTTTATCTGATTCCACTGAGCAAGAAGCTGAGGTATTAACCCAATGATTCCTTCCTCTTTGTTGGATGCCTGGGGCATTCAATCCCTCACACTTTCTGACTGCTCCACATGCAATATGAGAAAGCTGCAGGGGAGCCAGAGAAACTCACAGCAGAGAAGGGAAGACTCTTCCACTAGAGGTAGGAGGCCACTAAGGCTCCCTGAATAATACTCAGCAGTAAAAAGGAATACAAGCTAGTTCATGCTACTCTATGAATGAGACCAAACATATGATGCTAAATGAAAGCCAGGCATGAATGAGTACAGTACTATGTGATTCTATTTACATGAATATTGGGAACAGACAAGTCTAGAGATACAGAAACGACAATCAGTGGTTGCACAGGACTGTAATAGGAGGCGGGGAGATAGAGAATGACTGCTAATGGGTACAGGGTTTTCATTTGGAAGGATAAGACATATTTTGGAACTTATAGAAATGGTATAAGTATACAAACTGGTGAATATATGAAAAATGTCACCAAATCATTCACCTTAAAATACCTGTTGTGATATGATATAAATTCTACCTCAAGTTTTAAAAAGTGGATTTTAAAATGTGTTTTGGAATTATCTTTTGAAGCTTCAGTGTAATTGAGGTGAGCTGAGAATATCTTAGGGTGTGGCACAGCTGTCCCTAGCCCAGTCTTCTCCCTGCATGGTTCTGATTCACTCACCCTGACCTTACATCCACTCTCTCATTGATGGTTTTTTTGGCCATAATTTTATTGATAAACAAATAGCAATGAGACAGTTTCAAATCAAATT